>JARHVA010006273.1:0-15000 GCA_037957365.1 Torreya grandis
ATGAGTTAAATTCCTTTTCATAAAATGTATCCAGAATCCCAAAAATTCTTGTAAGGAGATTTTTAAAAAGCATGCTAATCATCAATATTAATATGTTATCACAAAATTAGGGGACTTCTTAAAAAGCCACTTTAACATATGCTCCTTTGCAAGTGGTCTCATTCTGTTGAGTTCCTCTTAGGCTTCTTCATGGGTTGTTTGTATAATAATTGGTTTATTAATGCTTTCATTCTTAACAAATTTATAGTATTATTTTGGATGAAGATTCCAATAAATATCAACCTCATGACCTTTCTTGTTACAATGGGCACAAAAACGTTTGTCCACTCTTTTAGAAAACAAGCCCTTATTGCCATTCTCTAAACATTGTCGAGGAGAGTGGTCTTTCAAAATATTTCTCAACAAAGATTTCCTTTTCCAACATTTGGATACATAATGGTTAGATAATCCAAAAAAAGTGCATGGATAAATGTACCATAAAATATGTGTATTAAAATCATTTTTCCCATAGTCAAAGGAAACATTGAAATATTTATGTTATCCAGTTTTCCTAAAATCAACATTATTACAAGTGTGATGCAAGGAATTCATTTTACCTTCTTTATGTGGTAGATTACACTTCACTATTTTTCCCAACTCTGGAAGGTTTTTCCTTCTTAACATTTAAATTGAAAATATTCTCATGATCAATATGAGAAGTTTGCCCATCACTACGAGATACAAAAATTGCATTAGAAGGTTTGCCAAAATGAAAACTGTCATTATCTTTCATGTGTGTTAATGGTGGTATAGGTTTCTCTTCTACAATACTTCTTACTTCAATTATCTTGAAGCATTCACCTATTTCATTCTTACCACTACTAAATCCTGGTCTTACTTGGTGTGGCCTATATTATACCTGAATTGGGTTAATCAAACCTTGGCCATTCTTACCAAGGCTTTTTCCATCATATCCCATTTTAAACAGTAATTTTGAACCAATCCCCTTAGTATGTTGTTCAAATTCACCAAAATATTTTTCATTTGAATTTGATTGGGAAGAATAACCATGTTATGAACTACTTACTGTGCATTCTGTCATTATTTTTGCATTAGTAGTGGAAGGCAAATCCTTTACTTGTTCATCATTTTGCAGCTTCACCAAGAGCTCATCCTTGGCCTATAAATCTGATTGTAATTTTTTGATTTCATCTTCCAAGGAATGCAATCTATTCCTTAGAAAGGAATTTTCTTTCTAAATCTGATGATTCATTCCTTCTAAGTATTTCAGCCTCTCATGTTTCAAGGTTTTCCCCATGGTTTCTTGCAAACAACCTATGCTTTTAATACAATTGCAAATTATAAAAGATAACAAACAAGTCAACTAGTCAGCAAATAACCCAATGGGATGGAATACTGAAACTGATTTCAAAACTCTACTCAAGAGTATATCATGCAATCAAAATCAAATCTAGCATTCTAACTGCTCTGATACTAAAAAAATGATATGTAAATGGTAAGTGACCCCCTAGGTAATTTTCCACTTTTATAAACAAATATTAATAATACTTCAGTTTTCTTTTTAAATTGGAAATGAAAAATTTAGCTTTTATACTTATTATGTAAAATCAACTAAGATTTATGAAGCATAAAACAATAAATTGATAAAAAAATTCACTGTTATTGAGCTACGTCTTTGGGTTCACTAAGTAGCATAACCATTAAATTAATGTAAAGGTAAAATAAATCTATTATATCAACATTATGCGAATACTAAAGTTGACAAGCAATATAATCTACAATATCCGATCTTGTGATGGAATAACTCAGGAGTAATACCGAGTCAAATATCCCATTTGAAAACTTGATCACAACCAACTGTGAAACTCTCTATCAAATATTTTTGCATGCTGATTATGACTTTAAAACTCACTTATGTTTCTCCTTTCGTGCTTATGCTTCTCTTGGCTTCTCTGAGCTCTTCAAAATCAAATGAATTTGAATGCAACACTGAATTTTGAATTTCTTAATTCCATGATTTGTAAATGTCTTCCTCCCCCTTTATATACTTGTGGAAGTGCACATTTTGGGGTTTAGATAATTATCCCCTTTCCCATGATAATGGGATTAAAATTCATCTCCACCTTTTTGATGGGATTTAATAATATCCCATTTCACCATGTTTTATGAGATTTATATTATCCCTTTACAATTTATTATGAAATTTTAATAATATTCCACCTATTTAATTCATGGGATTCTACATAATTATTAAGGCTTTGTGTTAAGTAAAAATACCAATTTATTCCATATGTGAGGAATGGGGCGAATTAATAATTTGAGCCATGTTTAAAAATGCCTTTCTCTACCTTTATAATTCACCTTAGTTGCATGTGTCAACTTGAGACTAGTCTATTCTTGGCCATATATCAACATCCCATTGGTTCCCTTGTCAAATTCCAACTTATCTTTCTTTACCATGTCCATGCCATGTGTTAGTATTTTATTGGTCTACATCACTTTGACTATTTTTACCATCTAACCAAAAATTTGACCATCCATATCTTTCACATATGGAATCCATTTTTTAAACCATAAAATGTGCCAGAAAGTTCTTAGAGCCCTCTTCCATACTGTGCTATTTTAGATACAAGTTGAGACCATTAATTTTTGGTTCTTGTAGATGATCTATGGATCATTTCCCTAAGCTATCAATGCAATTTTGAAACCTCAAGAATCTTTGACTCCTGGCATCCCATTTTTTCAAACACAAGACATTGTTGTAAAAGGATTTTTTCTTGGTCTCCCAAACATGAGATAATCCTCCTCCACACCATCAGGGGACTTGATGATCATAGATCCCTTATCTTAGTTATGCTGAGGAGGCTGTTATACATATTGAATGATGACTTATTGTGCTTGCATATTTTTTAAGTCTAGAGCCAAAAACAAAAATTATTGAGTAACCACTTTGCGGTGTTAGAAGGAAAAGAGGGAAAAACCATGAATATTGATAGTTTCCATTGAAATTTTTCTATTCAAATGTTTATGGATTAAATTAATTGACTTGTAATTACTTGGTTTATGACAACTATCACAAATTCATATCATCTATTTGGAAGATGTGAAAATTAATAGTTTTAATCTCTAGATAACAGTATATCTAAGTGATAATTTTCATATATATGGACCAGATGTAGGAAGTGGTAGTGTCATTACAATGATTTTACACTATATGCATCTTGTGATAGAGTGGGGTGTGGACCCATGTAACTGTGCACTCTAGAAGATTTTCAATTTTGAAGAGTAGATTCTTGGTCTTATCAACCTTTACACCGCCAAAGATGTTTTGGAGTGGACAATGCTTTGCTAGTGGCTAACAGAGCATATTCCTATGGCTCACTAGATCCTTTATGGAGATTTCAACATGACTGAATCAACTAAAGAAAAATAAGTAATCTTACGCATGAGATGGTGTGATTTTCAGAGGTAAGATTAGTTTTTCATGATAAATATAACATGTTAAACCATGACTGAAACCATTACCATTGGTCATCCTCTCCCACACCTTGGTTCACCTAGTTGAATTTTCAACAAGGTAATGATAGAGTTCTTAAAATATTAAACATGGATTTTATTTCTGATCATAACATTTTTTATTTGCTTAGAAGTATGATAGACATGTCAAAGTGATTCCAATATTTATCCTCTCTAACCACCAACCAATCAATTTTTTGTAGAATGTTTTGCTCCTTCAGTTAATATTTATATTGACCAGTTCTATCTCAACATATCCTATTTGTAGCATGCCACAACCCTTGCTCACATAAAGAGAGTGTGGAATTTAGTTCCACATCCCTCAAGGGATACTAGTTGGATTGATTGGTGGCAGATAACCTTCACTCATATCACCACTTTCTTGTAGTAATTTGGAAAATAACTGGCTTTGAGCAGGAAGAGGGATAACTCAGCCTCCTTGAGAGAATTCAACTACCTTTTCCAGGGAATTAGAACAAACTCCATTGGATGGGGTTTTAAAACCTAAGCTAGTATAGTTAATATATCAAATCAAGTTGGCAAAGCTTCCTCAAGCCCATGATGCTTAGATTAGAGCTCACATCCATCGACTCAAAATATAGGATCAAGTCTCTAAAGAGTTATTAGTAAACTAAGAGCTCATAATTCAACTATGCAAATAAAGGTCATTAAGGAAGCTAGTGAACACTTTAATCATGTATAATAAATTCTTCAATCTTTTATTAAGCATTATGAACAAGTTTTTCAAGCTTATCCCTCTATTGATGCTCTGAAAATAATAATGAAGAAGTGTCTTGATGTTTTCGATTATAGGCTCTCATATATCCAAAAAGTGGCTCATCATAAACATATTTATATTGATGAACTTCATCAAGATGCCATTGGCATGGCTCAAGTTAAATCCCCAAGTATTGATAACTTCCCTTGTGAATTCTATCAAGCCCTTTAGGACTATGTGGGACCTAATCTTCACAAAGTATACTTGGAAGCCTTGACTAAGGGTTCTATAAGAAAGATCATCAATAGAGTCAATATCAAATTCATTCCCAAATCTGGGGACCCAAAGGTTATTACCAATTGGAGATCAATAACTCCCTTAAATGTTTCTTATAAGATAATTGCTAAAACTTTATCCCTTAGAATTAGATATCTCCTCCCCTTAATTTTTAAACCTAAGCAAACTAGATTCATCTAAGGAAGACACATCCTTTAAAATATTATTGTTATACGGGAAGGAATGGAATGGGACCATGTCTCTAAGAAAAGATCTTTATTTATAAAAATTGGCTTTGAAAAAGGTTATGATAGAATTGAATAACCCTTCATCCTAGCCATCTTTCAAGCTCTGGGGTTTGGTCCTAGGTTCATTGACTATGTTCAACCCTCTTCCAAGATTCCTTGGTTTTTATTGCCATCCATGGTCACCAATCTGAGAGCTTTTATATATTTACCTCTATTAGCCAAGGTTTTCATCTTGACCCCTCCTTGTATATCCTTATTGTTGAGGGTTTTGGCTATTTATTGGGAGATTATGCTCGTAGTGGTCTTGTCAAAGGAAATCACCTCCCCATTGTATCCCACATCTAACTCATAATTTGTCACTTTACTAATGACTCCTTTCTCACTCTTAAATATGAATAAGAAGTTGTTTATAATGCTATGAAATGTTTACAAACCTTTTGTGTTACATCTCGATTTATCGCTAAGTAAACTCTCTGACTATTTATAGATATTTATAGTTGACATATCTAATTTAGTTATATTTTGGCTAAGCTTTGAGATATATGCTATTAAAATGCATTATGATATTAGATTACATGATCACACTGCTATGAGTTAGCTGTAAGTATATGTTTACTATATGATCATGTTGATTTATCATGTTAACTATATATTATGATGTATGTATATCATGACTGTGATGGTCTAACTACTTGCTTTGTTGTGAGGTTGACATAAGAGAACCCATCCCTCAGATTGTGATGGAGGGATAGCATCATCAGAGAGGGTGACGTAGATGGAGATGTCAGAGGATGATAGAGAAACCAATGAGAACCCCACACATACCACATAAGTAACCCTTATTAGATGCTTAATTTGAATGGTTAGTGTTAGCATCTTCCTTATGTTATTTGCATTTAGCTAGTTGTTAATTATGCATGTTAGTCTAGATTTCTACCTAGTGTAGAATTAATCTCATGTGTAGATTAAATATCGTGTGATTTATTGATTAATTACTAGTTTAAAATATTAGTAGCTTACATTAGTAGTATTACTATTAAATCATTATGATGAATTAATTATGCTAAATAATTATTTATTATTCAATAATTAGAAAATTAAGATGCATAACACTTTATAAAGTGATTAAATAAAAAATAAAGAAAAATACATATTTAAAAAAATCATGTAAATCAAAAACATGAGAGTAGAAAAAAAGAAAGAAAGAAAAAAAGACCATTTTAAAAATAAAAGAAATGAAGAATAAAAAGAAAAATCTTAAAAACAAAAAAAACTACGCCTTCATAAAAAAGGTATTCTTTGGGAAAGAAAGGGGATCATAAGCCTTTTGGAAAAAGATTGGACAAGGAAAAGCATAGCACAACCAGAAGGAGAAAATGGGGAAAGCACAAAAGAAGCATGGGAAAAAGAAAAATCAAGATTAAGAATTGTAAAAACTGCCAAATAGGTCGTGCCAATTAAAATTTGGAATCTATCTGTATGTTCTCAAAATTAGTATTTTGGTTTGGGTGTGTGAATGTCATTTGTAAACCATAATAGCAAATGAAGTTGATTTATTCATATGCTTGAGTATATATACATCTATGAGTGAATCTTTGTTATTTATATTTATATATACGAAATCAGATCATTGAGTAAAGAAACTTGATAAAAATCATAGGACATGGGTAATCCTTTGAATTGTGTAGTGCCATTAGAATTTATATACATGTAATTACTTGTCCCAGTTATATAAATATACATATACATAGAGTGGTATTATGTATTTATTTATGGCACTTTAATATGTTGGAAAATAATGATGGTTTGAATACTCTTATAATTTATTAATAATGGTAATTTATGTGATGTCACCGTATATCTTAAAATTTAGTTTTTATATGATGAATTGAGTCACTAAAAATTTATTAGCCTATTTATTTAAATAAAATTATTGAAACTCGGTTCCTAGTTGTGATAAGAGTCGCCATACTTTATGTGTATTGAGTTTGTGTTCTCAACAACACTATGGCATCGCTAATTTGTGCTTTTCCATCAAATTTAGTCTTCATGGAATCACTTATTTCATTTCCAACCTATTTAATTGGCAAAGGGTGCCACTATAATGAATAAGTCACTAAAATTTATAAGAATATGTGTTATATATATTTAATCCCCATATCCTTGTGAGTCGCTATACTTTTTTAAAAATTCGTGTTTAACAAATAGCTGTATATTGATTATTCTATGAATTTAAAAGAAAACTATGCCAAACCTATAAGGCTTTTATATAATTTATATAGCTAAGCCAAATCATTATATTTATATAATTAATAAATAAGGAATCTACCTAGAAATATAGCCATACAGAATTAATAAATAAGAGTTTATATGTTAAAATTTTAGAGTTTTTATAATAAATCGTTGTATTGGTAAAAATAAATAAGAGTTTTTATGATGCATATTTTATAGATTGCCAAATATAGCGATTTGTTAAGAATTTGGCCAATAACTCTTATTTTAGTTAACCCTATGATGAATTTACACTGGAACTAGTTGATTAAATTCATGATGATTTACATTGGATTATTAACGTTTGATTAACTAGTAATAGAATGAGATTACCTATTTTTGGTAGTAGGTAATAGAGAATATCCTTTTACTAGTGGTGTAATATTACAATATTATATCCGTGAAATATTTGTGTAATATAATAAACTAATATCTTATAATTATATTAGTATGACATTCATGGATAGAATGATATTTATAAAATTTGGACAATAATGATATTCCAAGATATAATATTCACATATCTAATATTACAAATATTTTCATATTTTAAATTATCATAGTCATAAAATATTACTAGCCTAGGTTTATTTTCCAATAGCATGAACTCATTTGAAGAATGTGCTATAATATCTGACAAATATACCACTATGTCCTAAATTTAAATAAACATCATTAAAGTCTTACCTCTTATTAGCATAGACTTATAAAAGAGTACAATAACTTATAGTCATTGTTGATTAACATTGCGTAAGAGCTACGGTATAACAATGGCATACATTAATAAGCCTCTAATATAGAGTCTAAGTTATGCTTAAAATGGTGAAAGGTTGGAAAAAATAGTATGTTACAAAGTTAAACAAAGATTTATATTGCTTAAAAATTGAGTGCAAAAATTAAGGGAACAACAGATGAATAGTTTGAGTGGGATTTCATATAGAGATAGGCCAAACCTAATGCGAGCCTTTGAGTTTTTCTTAGCTGATGTATGATGTGTGACACCACATTGGAACTTAGTAGATGTATGCCACACCATGTCTCAAACCTAAACACTTGGAAAGGTTTGAGGGTACACATGGAAGTCCTTTCATCTAGTTAAAAAGTTTACATTTCAAAATGGCTGTGTTGGGACATATACCTAAGCTTGTAGCTAGAAGTATGATTTTATCTAGTGTTTAGGTGTTTGAGAGACTGAAACTATAACCATATTAAAATAGTATTATATAAAATAGAACGAGACATCTAAATGAATGTTATAATGAGTTTATGAGTTCTTTATTTCTTTATAAATGTTTAATTGATTATTAGTTATATGTATTCAGTATCGAATACTTGTGTGTGCTACATATTATGAGAGTGGTTATACGTATAAATATTTTATTATATTTAGCATATAATGGTGCATCATGATGTGTGTCTATAAGTTATATTTCTTTCAATGCTAGTATGCAATTTAAATTTAGGGTATACCCAGGTGGTATAATCCCGTACTTGCTTGATTATTATTATGTAGGCCATTTGATTCTTGAAATCATAAGTTTGGTTATGTATTTTTATGTAGCTATGAACTATGATTGTATGAGATATCATAGAGTACTATAATATAAATATATGCTATACCTAGATGGTACATACTGTAATTGTTATATTTAGACTCACATCTATGTTTGACTAATTAAATGTATGTGTGTTGATTATTACTATGAATATTATGTTTTATGATAATTAGTAAGACTTTACATATGCATGAATACAAATTTGAGAGTTTAATTAATGCTATATTAATATATTATTATGTTCTATGGAAAATGTGACTTGCTTCGTTATATCTAGTTACTTGAATAGAAACTTATGTTTCTATGTATTTAAGACTACTTCATGTGATTGATTGTGGAAAACTAGTGGTTATGTCTTAGAATATTAGACTATGGTAATATGAGTTATCATATGGTGTAGTATATTTGGAAACTAATTATGGTAATAGAAATCTGTAGTTAAATATGTATTTACCTAGGTGGTATAAACTGTAGTCATTATTTCTAATATGACATAAAAAATAATGTAATGTTCATTCATATGTTTGATGAAATAAATGTATGCTTTGGTTAATCCTATGTTTAACATGTCATATGATGTGTTTTTTATAAGGATATAAATCAAATTAATCTTGTGTTTGAATTTTATTTGACCAAACTACATTGTTGATTCGAAGCAAAGAGTGAGATGGACTTCACTAACTTACTAGCATCACAATCTCAGATGAAGACAATCTGATCAAGTGGTGTTTATGAATTTGATTGAATTATTCATAAAAATTTGGCCTAAAGTATGTTTAGTGAGACATTATCATTTCATGAGTATGATTTACATGTTTGTGCAATATCTTGCAATAAAATAATTTTATATGATACACTACATGTTTAGTTTTAGAAATTATACAACACACGAGTACTTGCTTCTCTCTTTAGATTCCCACATCATCACTATCTACTCATTTATGAAGGGAGGACCATTTTATAATGGGATTAGTGTGGGAGATCATTGGTCTATGTTTGGCATGTAAAAGTGCTTAGATGATGCTCTCTCTCCTCACATCAGTATTACTTATCAAGATGACACTTGAGATTGCCACAGATACTTGAGTTCACAAACTCATGCTCTTAGGAGCCATGTATCTTATTTATGTACATTGTATTATATTTTATTTATTCTTGGAAACATTATCATGAAAAATTATAATTAACTAATTACTAAAAGTTGATAGTGGTGACTATGTATTGAACTAGTAATGGCTGGCTATTTGTAATTACTTTCTATATTGGTATTATGATGTATTCTCTTATGTTGATAGTGATTTGATATGTATGACCTAGTATACTTATTTTACAATTGTCTCTGTTAGATTATGTTATATGATCACTACTTGGAATCTCGTGGTGAGATCTATTTATAGTATATGTGTTAAATAAAAATAATTTGTAACAACCCCGTTGGGGTCAACAAGAAATACATAATTTTTTTACTTAAACACATATACTAAAAATAGATTATACCACAAGAATATAAAAATACCATATAAATTACTCAAAAGTGTGCTAATAGTAACAAACGTATTACATCACATATCACTGATATTTTATATCATGAGAGCACATCATAATGCAAATATAAAAAGTAACTATATTAACTCAACCACGACTGATACAAGTCTACAACCACCATTGTCAAAGTAAAATATCAATTAATTACAACTCTCATGACAATATTAAATAATAATTACAATACAATAAAATGTATATTTAAGATACATGGCTGTCTCAAAGTATAGTTCTCAAACACAAGTATCTGTGGCAATCTCAAGTGTTGTCTCAATAAATAGTATTGTTGTGGGGAAGGAGAGCATCACACGAGTAATTTTCTATACCAACCATGGACCAATGATCCCATGCCCTAATCTCATAAATAATTGATCCTCCCTTCACAAATGAGTAGATAGTGATGGTGCAGAAATCCAAAAAGACAAGCAAGTAACCATGTGTTGTATGATTTCTAAAATAAACATGCAGCATATCATAGACAATCATTCTATTATAAGATATCACACAAATTTGTAAATCATTTTCATGAAATGATAATGTTTCACTAAACATTCTTTCACCCAAAGTTTTACAAATAATAAATGATAATGATCTATAGAGCAATCAAATTCATACACACCACTTGATCGGATTGCCTTCATCTATCATTGTGATTCTAGTAAGCTAGTGAAATTTATCTCACTCCTTACTCTATATCAAAAATGTAAATTTTTCAAATACAATTCAACCACAAGATTCATTTAATTTACATTCTACTAGCAAACACATCATGTAACATGCTAAACATATGAGTAATCAAAACACATATTTATTTCATCAAACACATGAATAAATCTTACATTAATTTATATCCCATATTAGATATAATGACTATAGTTCATACCATCTAGGTAAAATACATATTTAACTTCAGATTTTAACTACTTCAATTAGTTTTCATACTACACCCTATGATAACCCATATTATCATGGTCTAACACTCTAAGGCATAACTACTAGTTTTTCACAAACTATCATACAAAATAGTCTTAAATATATGAAAACATAATCTACTATTCAAGTAATTAGATACAATGAAGTAAGTCACTGTTTCCACATAACACAATAACATATAATCACAACATTCATTAAACTCTTTAGATTGTATGCTAGCATAGATAAAATCCTACTAGTTGTCACAAATCATTTTTTTCATAATAACCAAGACACATACACTTTATTTGTCAATATAGATGCGAGTTTAGACATAAAAATTATAATATGTACCATCCAAGTACAATCGTACATTTATATTGTAGTACTATATGATATCTCATACTATCATAGTTCATGACTACATAAATACACATAATAAAACTTACATTTACAAGAATTCAAATGACCTATATACATAATAATAATAAAGCAAGTATGAGATTATACCACTCAGGTATACCTTAAGTTTAAACTGCATACTAGCATTCTAAAGCAACATAACTTATAAGCATGCATCAAAATGTACCATTATATACTAGATATAACCGAACATTTATACATATTAACACTCCCATGACATGTACTGCACACAAGTATTCAATAATGAATACATTTAACTAACAACCAATCAATCATTTAAAATAAAATAGAGAACTCATAAACCCATTATAACATTCACTTAAATATCTCATTCTATTTTTTAAAAGACCATTTAACATAGTTATGGTTTCAGTCCTTTGGACACTTGATGACTAGATAAAATTATACTTCTAGCTACAAGCTTAGCGATATGACCCAACACAACCTTTTCTAATATATAATTATGTTGAATACTTAAATCCATGTGTAGATAAAGTAAAACAAGATTCAACACATAAGAAACATAAGATAATCCAATCTAGCATATGTTATACATTTTAGGGGTTGAATACACACATTTAATAACTTAATTTTTATGTAATTTCTTAACATATTTTATAATCTATCCATGGAAATATAACCATAATAATACAACCCTATATACATGTACACACTATTAGTCATATTAACAACTACAAATATTAACATTCTCTAAAGATATTTTCAAGAGGTTATTCAACTGTTATGAAATTGTAAGGTTTGACTATGATAAATTTTGGGGATTTAGTATAAGTATGCGAATACTAAGATAAAAGTTTCTGAACTTAGGTCCACATAACAAGAATTATCCTCTTTTATTACTATATAGAAATTTGGCTATTAAGTAATTTGACCCATTAATATAAATAGCCATAATTCTAATCTTTTTCTAAAAAGTTTCCCTTGTTTTGTATTTGCACCAATACCAAAATTAGAAAGACTCATGAATGCCATAAAAACTCCTCTTATAATACTCACAAGTATTAGCCTCCTTTATCACATGAAATGCTTATAAGTACAACAAGCCACATTTTACTGTCATCTTCTTATAATACACATAAAACCATAGGATATGATGACTATAAGAACACTAAGTGACAATTAATTATGGATCATTGAAAGTCATGGTATATCTAACTCCTCCAAAATTATCATCAACTAAATTAACTAATATGATAGGATGTTTTAAATTTAGAGACTCACTGTCAACTCTGGGATTACTATTTATGGCAGAAATTATGATGATAGATTAAGTTATAATTACTACAAGGATAAATAAAGTGATGCCTAAGCAATTAATATGTTAAGTTATTGTAGATTTAAAACCAATGATGTGAGGTTCAAGACTGCAACTTAAACAATAACATTTATTATGCCTAAAAATTATATATTATATAACTGGTAAATATTAGCTTAGTGACCTTAGACAATTATGCCATTGAATTAGCTTGACTTAAATTAAGGCATCCCTTTTCTTATGGCTTGCATTTCTATTGTTGTTTTGTTATTCTATTATTTAAAAATCATTCAAATTTTCAATCTAAAATATTTCTAAATTGTTGTACTAAGAGCATTATATTTTTATACTAATTGCTAAAAATTAGAGACTATCTAGTCTCTCATAATTCATTGCATGCATTAGTATAGGGTCGCTGGTTATCACCAAAATGCTTTGCTATTAAATATCCTATTTATCATATTGATTTAGATATAAAAAATTATTCTAATTACTAATAATTTACTGCATAAATAACTAATTCCTTGTCCCTAAATAAACAAATCACTGGCCTTCTCATAAATTACTAAAACATACCAAGCCTGGATAATGAACCCTCCATTAAGTCATTGCTCTAATAAGTATTAGCAATCAATAACATCAATAACTTATAAGTTTTAATAGTGAATAACAAAAATAATGACTCCCTAAATAGAACAATCTCATTACCACACTACAACTCTCTAATGATGGTGATTCAAAACTCAGGAGCTTTGGTTGAAAGATAATTCAAGAAATAATAATAACACAATTGTAATAATTCTATCTTTGAGAAGAGATGTTTTATTGATCAAATTTGTAGATCCAAACATATGCCTATCTCTGAGAAGAGATGTTTGAATGCCTTTTCCGGCTACATCTATTTTTTAACATACTTTGAAGGTAGGATGAGGATGTGGAAGGTCACCAATCTCAAGGGATATGAAGTGAATTGACTTCCACAATTTATAACATTAAAGAATTTGGGAAATTATTATTTTTAGAAACTTACTATTTTTAGACTGTACTATTAAAACTAAAATTTAGGACACTTATATTAAGATTTTGGGGGTCAAAAACCATTGAGCATATCTCCATACCATTTCATCTCATTCTCCTCGTTCTTAGCTTTCCAATGGTTCAAACGGGAATTCAAACAGAGCTATGGTGCAAAAGTTATGTCTCTTGAAAGTTCTGCCACCAATTGAAGTAGAACCGTTGCCCGAATTATTGCCTGAAATGTTGCTCAGATTAGATGGTCTGATGTTGCTCCTAAAATACAGATTTAAAATGCTACATCATACCTATTAAAATAATTACAAATATGGTTAAATTATGTATATAGCTCTTTTTATGATTTACTATTTAAACAATATCTAATTTGATAGGAGCATTAAGAGATTTAAATAGTTCATGATGATATATAACAATGGCTAAAATAAATCCTCCACCCCCTAAAGCACATGATTTTTAACATCATGAGGGTATTTTATGCTTTTATCTAAAATAATTATAAATATATAATTATTTAAGTCACAATAGTTTAAGTAGATTTCAGACAGGATTTTAAGTCGATACCACACTACATCGACTTATAGAGAGTTATAGGTTGAGTAATAGATGATAATTGTAAACATAGATTACACAAGTAACAAGTAATACAAGAACACTATAGCTGATTAAATGCTATAAGAGCATGAGTTAAATGTTTAGGTTAACGAATTGTCTTTTTGAGATGATAGACTTATCTTAGGTAAAACTGAGCTACCCTATAGGATGAGTCGATGCTATCCTTAATAGAACTCAATGATGCCAAGATAGTAAATTACAACAACGCTTTTTACACTGGTAGTGAAAAACTAAGTTTGCACGGTTTTATTTAAAGTCACTTTACACAGAGACTGGAATTATCAAGAGTACAATGATTTATTTCTTATAGGCTGGAAAATCTATCAAATATGAATCAGACAATAATAATGCATAAAATTTTATTATTTCTACAATTTTTAATGCATAAAATTTTATTGTTTCTACAATTTTTATTCTTCCATAACCATTTTAACCATTTAATATGAGCATGACAAATTAAGCACAACACCTTCTTGGCAACTCATAAATTTCCTTTTGTTAGTTTGGCCTTACTAATATGCCACCTTCTTCTAATGCCTCTTTTCTCCCCTTTTTATTTTTTCATATATATATATATATATATATATATATATGAATAAGTATGACACTTTTTCT
>JARHVA010006273.1:642500-660000 GCA_037957365.1 Torreya grandis
TACATAAATTTTTATCCCCTTAGGATCTTTTAATAACATATCTAAATTTATATAGGTTGGAATCTCAGTCAAACCCTACAAAAACTTGTGGAAGGACTACAAAAATGTGGTTTCTTTTATTTTATGATAAATTTAGGAATAAAACTTATGGGAATTTATGTAAAAATGTTATAAATACCTTAAATATGTACTAAGTCCCTTTTAATATCCATAAAATTCAAATAATCTAAATTTTAATAGATCTTGTCTAGTGACTGCACATTGATAATTTTTTATGTAAACTTGCATGTTGGGAAGGATTTAATGATGTATGAAGTACTATGACGGTTGATGAGTGTATAAGGGGATAAAAAAAACTTAATAAACCATATTTTAGTATTTTTAATTAATTATGAGTGTTCAAAATAGACTTTTCTTAGTCTTAAGCTTATCATGCATTGTCCTTAATAATATGATGACAGATACAAACTAACTTTTCTATTAACTCACATGGTGGAAAATAATAAATACTTGTAATATGATATATTTTAGCTTTATCTAGAGGATAAAATTTATTTAATTAGATATGATTCACATATGTGGAGGTGTTGTTGCCTTTTAAATAAGGCCTAATTATGAATTGAGTTTGTGTAATTTGATATATCAGAGATAGAGTCATTGTGAACTGAATCTCTATTAAGCCTTGAAACCTCAATAAGGATGAAAAGTTACATTTGAATTATGGTTAGTCATAAATTTTGGTATTTAAGCACTATATGTGTGTGAGATGAGTTATCTAAATGGTTTAGTATGTAAATAATAAGAAGTCATTGGATGTGGATTCAAGGATGGATATCAAGATCATAATACATGAAGTCCCTAATTCAATATTTTTCTTTGTGATCACTATAAATATGGTTCACATATCCACTTTAGAATCCATATGAAGGTCACCTTTAAACTATAATTCTATCACATTGAAATTTGAATATTATGGTTGTGTTGAGCCTATTGAAAGGATTAAAGATGTATAAATAATAGTATATGACCTGAGTTTATGTGGGGAGTTTTAGGTTATTTAACATTAAAATGTCAAATTTGTATTTTTAAATGTTCTTAGTGTAATTCCATGAATAAATGTAACTTTTTAAAGGTTATATTAGAACTATAACAAGTTATATTAGGTTCTTAGGTACAAGTATGCAATGTAGTATGAGTCTCATAAATCTTATAGGGGTCATAGTTATCACTTTTGTTTTAAATACTCAAGTCTCTTAATCCTTATGAGGTAACATGATATTTTGATTGTTTTGAGTTATAAAAACTTTGATAAGGGTTGGAAAATTTTTAACATGGTAAAATACTACTATAAATATAATCCTTAATTTCTAAAAACTTTATTTTGTGAAATTGACCTAAGAGCTCCAAACTAGACCTAGAAACTTGAAAACCTAAAAAGACAAAATTTGAGAATAAGAGCTTAACCTCTTAGAGTCCTATAGAATGTTTATTTCTAGTGATTTTTTAATAAAAATTATCACTACCAACATGTGAAAATTATTGGATAACTTATTTTACCACATTATTATTGTCCCATCATGCCAAATCAATAAAATCACCACTCATTCTAACCTCGATAATGCCCTTCTCGATACAAGGAAAATGCAAAATTTAGCCTAACTTTAGACGTGCATAGAAAAAAAATATAATTAATTTTGAAAAACCATAAAATACCTCATTTTATGTTTATAAAAACTATTTTTTTACCATATATCACATTAGTCAAACCTTTGAGATCAATTTTTGACATAAGTTACAGTGACGGTTCCTAAAATGCAACTTTTATGTAGTGAAGAGACAACTTCTCAAGCTACAACACACATTATTACTTTTAGGACCCCAAAGTGAAAATATATAAATTTTATCACATTTATATAAGTTAATTACACATGTTTCCATGACCTTGACATCCAAGTTTATCTATAAATACATTTTCACTACTATTTAGGAGGGTAGAAATAATGATAATAAATGTTGTCAAAACTTGAGATGTTATTTGAAAAATCTATTTTTGGTGCTTATTTGATTTAAAATATCACTCAAAACACATATTAATGGGAATATAACATCTCAAACCACATTCTTGACCTCCCATCATGCCTGGTTGACAAACTCACTACTCATTCCAACCTCAAGAATGCCCTTCCCAATACAATAAAAATGCAAAATTTTAGCCTAACTTCAGACATACATAGAATGGAAACCATAAGTAATTTTAATAAAACATAAGATACCTCCTCTACATGTATTAAAAATATTCTTTTATCCTAGATCAATTTGGTCAAACCTTCAATATTAATTCATGGCATAAGTTGTAATAATAGGTCCAAAAATGCAACTTTTTGGCAGTGAAGAGACAACTTCTTGAGCTTCATCACACATTTTTACCTATGGAACACCCACATGAAAATATATAACTTGTATCATGTTTGGATATGGAAATTACACATGCTTCCATGATTTTGATGTCCAAGTCCACCCAGGAATACATTTTCGCTATTAGTCAAGAGGGCATAAATAATGACAACAAATGTTGTCAAAGCTCAAGATGTCATTTGAGAACTCTATTTATAGTGATTATTCGATGAAAAGTGACATTTTAACACATATATATTATATTATAATGTATAATACCATGTTCTTGGCCTTCTTTCATGCCTAATCGATAAACCCACCACTTATCTAGCCTCAAGAATGCCCTTCCTAATATAAGGAAAATACAAAATTATAGCCGGAATTCAGATGTGCATAGAATGGAAAATATAAGTCATTTAAATGAACCATAATATACATCATATATATTTATAATAAATATTATTTCACCCTAGATCAATTTTACTTAACATTCAAGAGCAATTGGTGGCATAAGTTGTAGTGATAGGTCCTAAAATGCAACTTTTTGACAATAAAGAGATAACTTATCGAGCTCCAACACACATTTTTACCTATAGGACCCCTAGGTGAAAATACATTTCTTGGATCAAATTTGAATAGGATAATTACACATTTTTCCATAACTTTGATGTCTAGGTCCACCCATAAATACATTTTTACTACTATTTAAGAAGGCAAAAAAAATGACAACAAATGTTGTCAAGGCTGGAGATGTTATTTGAGAACTCTATTTTTGGTGATTATTCATTACAAATTTTCACTACCAACATGTTCATATGGGAAGATAATATCCATTACCATGTTATTGACCTCTCATCATGCTTGGTCGATAAACCCACCACTCATTCTGGCCTCAAGAACACCCTTCTCGATACAAGAAAAATGCATAATTTTAGCCTAATTTTAGATGTGTATAGAATGGAAAATATAATTCATTTATATGAACCATAATATCCTAACTATTAATGTATTTAAAATATTATTAAAACCCCAAGTCACTTTGTCTAAATCTTTGAGAGCAATTTGTGGCATAAGTTGCAGTGATGGGTCCTAAAATGCAACTTTTTGGTAATGAAGAGACAACTTCTCAAGCTCCAACACACATTTTTACCTCTTAGAACCCCAAAATTAAAATATATATCCTATATCTAGTCTATGTAAGTGAATTACATTTTTTTACATGACCTTGACATCCAAGTCCACCCTAAAATACATTTCACTACTATTTAGGAGGGTGAAAACAATGACAATAAATGTTGTCAAAGTTTGAGATGTTCAAGAACTCTATTTATGGTGATTATTTGCTATAAAATATAATTTAAAACATATATTAATTTTTATATAACATCTAGGACCACTTTATTAGCCTCTTTTCATGTCCAATAAAAAAATCAAGTATTCATTCTAACCTCAAGAATGCCCTTCCTAATACAGGGAAAATGCATAATTTTAGCCTAACTTTAGACATGCATAGAAAAAAATTATAAATCATTTAGATAAACTATAAGATCCCTCTTATACATTTATAAAATCTCTTATTTCACCCTAGATAACTTTATCTAAACCTTTGAAAGCAATTTGTGGCATAAGTTGCAGTGGTGGGTTCTAAAATGCAATGTTTTCATAGTGAAGAGATAACTTCTTGATCTCCACCACACATTTTTACTTCTGGACCCCCAGGTGAAAATATATTTCTTATATAACATATGGATAGGTGAATTACATGTTTTTACATGACCCAGAGGCCCAAGTTTACCTAAAAATACATTTTCATTACTATTCAAGAGGGCAGAAACAATGACAACAAATGATGTCAAAGCTCAAGATTTTATTTGAGAACTCTATTTCCAATGATTATTATCTAAAAAATTGCACTAAAAACAAATCCAAATTGGCATATAATGCTTAGGATCACATTATTATCTTCCCATCATACCCATTCGACAAACCCACCACTCATCCTAGCCTTAAGAATGACCTTCCCAATATAAAGAAAATACATAATTTTATTTTAACATCAGATGTGCATAAAATGAAAACTATAATTCATTTTTAAAAACCAAAATACCCCTATTTTTCATGTCTATAAACTATTATTTCACCCCAGATCACTTTGGTTGAACCTTCAAGAGCAATTCACGACATAAGTTGCATTGATTGGTCTTAAAATGCAACTTTTTGGCAGTGAAGAGACAAATTCTCAATTTCTAACACACATTTTTACCTATAGTACCTCCAAATAAAAATATATCAGTTGAATCACATCTATATAGGTGAACTATACATGTTTCCATGACCTTGCATCTAAGGACACATAATGACAATAAATGTTGTCAAAACTTATAATGTTATTTGAGAAATCTATTTTTGGTTCTTATTCACTAAAATTTGACAATTTAAACACATTTAAATGGGTTGATAACATATAGGACATGTTTTTATCCTTCCATAATGCCCAATTGACAAACCCACTGCTCATTCCAGCATAAAGAACACCTTCCCAATACAAGGAAAATGTAGAATTTTAGCCTAACTTCAGGAATGCATAGAACAAAAAATATAATTCATTTCAATAAAATGTAAGATCCCTCCTCTAAGTATCTTTAAAATATTATTATACCTTAGATTACTTTGGCCTAACCTTCAATATTAATTCGTAGCACAAGTTGTAGTGATGGGTCCTAAAATGCAAATTTTTGGCAGTGAAGAGATAACTTCTCAAGCTCTAACACAAATTTTTACCTTAGAGACACCCTAGTGAAAATTTATCACTTAGAGAACATATATATATATATATATATATATATATAGTAATTACATGTGTTTCCATGACCTTGATCTCCAAGTATAAATATAAATACGGTTTCACTACTATTTAGGATGGCAAAAATAACAATAACTAATGTTGTCAAAGCTCGAGATGTTATTTGAGAACTCCATTTATAGTGATTCTTCACTTAAAAATGGCATGGTCAACATGTCCAGATGGGGATATATCATTTAGGAACACATTCTTTGCCTCCCTTCACACCCAATCGATAAACCCACCACCCATTCTGGCCTCAAGAACTACCTTCCCAATATAAGAAGGGCCATAACTTGAGTTTTATAGCTCAAAATGACTTAAAATTTGCAATGAAGGTCCACATTTCCATTTAAAACCTTTTTAAAGTGGTCTAATTTTTGTACTATGCTTGATGAGATATAAAATACAAAAATTTAGGGTTGCACTTGAAAAAATTAAGAAAATTAGAACAAAAGTGTTATAAGTCAAGTTCTATTGCTCCAAATGCTCTAAAATTTGATTTAAAAGTGATTGATGATGTATTGAATATGTTTTAGGTATTTTATATCCAAGTTTTAGTTACTACCATAGACCCAATAGGATACTCAATGTTTTCTCCATCTATGAATGTGGAAGTTAATTTTTTATTTTCTTCTACACACTGACATATGTAGTAATTCATCCCCTCTTCATTGTCCTCATCTACAATAACTACAAAAACATGTTATGTGTCACACAAAAAATGACACTAAATGAAGATAGATAATAGGAAATGAAATAGTTCATAATGAATAATATTGTAGCTGGCTACACTAAATCAGATATATGGTTAATGTCATGTGACGATGCCATATCTATAAATTGTAATGCTCATGGAACATGACATGTGTTGATTAAAACTAGAGGTCTGTAACTCTAGTCATCCACCCACTCATGACTCACACTCATTCTAAATAGAGTCCATGCATGTAGAATAAAATTCTAAGTGTCTCATATGAATAGTCTAAGAGCTTGCATTTCATTTATGAAATAAGTGGAGCTTACTTGAACCCATTACAGTCATACGATCTCCATAATTTACCAAATTTTCTTCCTCTATTAAATAAAAATGTCTACAAATAGTCAAATTTGGTCAAGTACCATGGTACATGTTATAATTACACCTTTCAACCATGCTTTGTGCATCAATCAAATGATCACCCTCATCTAATTTCAACTCCTCCCTTACAAGGGCTCTTTTTACACATGCTCTAGCACCATCTTGGTCCACTTTTCCATGTCCATCCTCAGTGAAACTCCAAATATGTTGTTCACCAGTGGTAATGTGCATCTTTCTCAACCAATAAAACATATATGCATTCTTAAATTATGATGTGTAATTGTCTAAGTAAATTTAATGTTGTTTGAAATGAATGTTCCTCTCAGTCAACTATTTATAAAACTTCTCAAAATAATTTTACGCGTACTCTATACAATGTGATCGGTCATTTCTAATATATAAATGGCATTCCCTTATTATTTTTTTATCTCAGTACTATTATGTGTATGCATTAATTGCATAAATATGGAAACTTGCGATGAGTTGTAATATTAACACTAAAATTCCATTTGTGGTTTGATTGTGTAATTGTCAGCAAATTTGACTGTTGAAATAATAAAACCAAATTTTAACTCCTCCCTTACAAGTGTTATTTTTACACATGATCTAGCACCATCATGGTTCCCTTTTCCATGTCCAATGTCAGTGAAACTCTAAATATTTTCTACACTAGTGGTAATGTGCATCCTGCTCAACCAATAAAACATCTATGCATTCTTAAATTATGATGTGCAATTATCTAAGCAAATGTACTGTTGTTTGAAATGAATGTTCCTCTCATATAACTCTCTATAAAACTTCTCAAAATAATTGTGCACATACCCTATACAATGTGATCAGTCATCATTGATATATAAATGGCACACCCTTATTAGTTTTTGATCTTAATCAATACTATTATATGTATGCATGAATATTATATGCACAAATATGGAAACCTGTGATGAGTTGTAATATTACGATTGAAATTCCATTGGTGGTTTGAATATGTAATTTTTATCAAATTCAAATACTGAAACAATAAAACCAAGTTGGAATGTTTCCTTGCTTATATTTAATTGTTCATCCAATCATCTAGTTGTGTGTGTGTGCCTTACATACTCATAAATAATCTTCTCCCTGAATTTTACCATAAATTTTGAAATGGGTATCTATTTTGTAATAGTTCACACCTTTTAAATTATTTTCCATATTTTACTTGATAAGTCAAATTTTTGTAATTACTCTTAACCAACTAATTCCTGTCTAATTACACTTGTTTCATATTTATGGATATCATTTTTTAGTTTTGGTAATCCACCACAAATGCTGCAATTTCCATCTAAACATGTTTTTTTATAAAAGAACTATCCATCTGGTCTTTCACAATAAATTGATAGAATAAATTCTCTAACTAATTTTGGTGGAACTTCTAAGCCACACTCATGAAAAATATTATTAGTATGCAAAATAAAATGAATATGGCATAAAACATCATAATGCATTGCAAACTCAACATGATTCCTACAAAAACAAGTGGTGCATGTGTGATTTAGTTTTATATAAAAGGGTTTATACATCTCAAAATATATTTGAATAATAGAAATTTTTGAATGTTTTTCCAAAAACTTGGAGTACAATTGTGTTTAAGTTATATCCAAAAAAAAAAATTAGATGTATTTTAGGGTTACAAGAACCAACTCGTATTTTGATTACATCTCTTGCACTAGATGCAACTCTAGTATTGGCCTTCCAAAATTGTGCAAGTAACTCTTTTATAGTACCAGTTATAACATTGTCCTTTCATGGAAGTCAATCAAAGAATGCCCAGAGCTCGTTGGTATTAGGTTCATTAAGTATTTTGTTTCTTAAAATTTATTTCATTAATGATTTTTATATTTATATCAAGTTTTTGTCTTAATTTTGAAATCAGATGTTTTTTTACCTATTTGACTACTTACTACACAAGTTATGATTATACATCGGGCAACATTACAATCTTTGTTGCATGGTTTAGGGCCTACAGTATGATATTCATTATGCAAATTATCAATAATTTATGCATTTTCATCATCAATTAGATGTTCTTATCCCTAATGTGTCAATGGTAGGTGTCAACTTAATCAATTTTATCAAAAAAATAAACAATTGACATCTTTTAGTATCATGAGTCAAATTATGAAAAAAACTATCTCAAATTTTCTGAGCCAATATTCTTGAATGATGGTCAAAAATTTCGTTACGTATTGGTTTTAAAATATTTTCATCAACTTTAATTAAGTACTTACCTTGATTACTAGTGGGATGACATATTCTTCATTGTTTCTTTCCTCATTATATGCTTCTATGAAATCTCATTTGTTTCTAGTTTCGTCATTATTTCTTTCCATGAAAATTTATGGATTGTTAGGGGATAAGTCATCATGCATATAGTCATCATCAACAAAATAAAAAACACTATATTTTGTGTTTGAGCTTTCAATATTATCTAATTCATTATTGTCAATTTCATCATTATACAATTTAGTATTGTCAATTTTGTCATTATTGAATTGATTATTTTCTATTTCATCATTATTCAGTTCATTATTATCAATCACATCATTGTCTATGACATTTGGATCATTAGATATAGTTTTTGTATCTTGTTTTAAATGAAGTGCTTGCACTCATACATTATTTTTGTCTCTCACCTCTTGTATTTGCTCTAGTGTTTTGTTCTTCAACTTCTTTCTCTTTCTCAAACATGATCTGCCACCCATTGGACCATTGATACCCTTTCAATGATGGGGTCTAAAAAAGCACTTGATAACTCTTGTTCCCAATGTACAAGTACTGCATAAACATAGAGATAATGTTTGTTGGTATGGATTTCTTGGTTTAGGTAAAACATTTCCATTATAAAATGATTTTTTGTCTATATTAGGATAATGTGTACATGTTGTATAATAAAATATACACATTATATAATAATGTGTATGCATTACATAATGTGTAGGTTTTATGTAATGCATACACATCACTACTTACTGTGTATGTGTTATGTATAATGTGTATGCATTACATTTTCAAATTCAAAATTCAATCCTTTTGGCTTAGAAATAGTAAGGATTCCCAAGACAAAGGCTTGGACATATCATTCTATAATTGAGTTTGAGAGGTTATATTGAAAACAATAAATTAAAACCTCCATCACAAAATACGCTAGGAATTTCATCAATCAAATTTAAAAATTTACTAATGTGATGATGACCACACTCTCCTCTTTTCAAAAATATTTTTTTCATAATTTTTGTACTATTTTAAGATTTCAAACTATGTTTATTTATAACTATATATTTTTTAGGACACCACATGCCACAAATATACATGGTTATACATGTTAGTATAATTTGTTTTTCTTTCATTCAAGGGAAAAACAAATTATATGGTCACAAACTAGGCCTAATTATACACACATTCAAAAAAATCCATTGTCCTTTTTTTTGAGGTACTTAGGGGGCCACACGACTGAATATCCATTTTTTATATCAAATTTTAAGATATATTTACTTAAAAAAATAGTAATAAAAATATTCATTAACAAAATATTAAAAAATATAGGTTAAAAACTAGAATAAATTATCTAAATATTCACTAAAGGTTTTCAAACTGTACTAAATGATGCTATAAAAATGGTGGCCCACATGGTCATCTATCTACTTCTTGAAAAAACATGAGTTCTTACTCAAATTTTAGATGTTTGACATAGTTATACTTAATCATTTTTGAACAAGAAAAAAGTTTTTTAGAAACTAGACCTGAAGTTTTACAATTCATATTCTTATAACATCTTGAAATATTGAGTGTAGTTATTTCAAATTATCTACACAAGTTCAGTTTTCTAAAATTTCAAGAAAATCATGTCCATGGGTAGCTCTTTTTCCCCCCCAACTTTGTGCACTTACCCATTTGAAAAATGTAACATGATCATTTCATTATTTTGTGTTGTAATAAGGCATAATTATGAGAATATTTAAGTCAATTTAATAGAGTAATGAATCCACATGATTCCATTGATGCAAATGTGAATAAGAAAAGATTTGTGAGTCTATCCCAATGGGTAATCTCCATGTGTCACTCTTAAAAGGATATAGGAATAGTCAAAGTCAAAAGGAGATGAGTGACTTGGCAAAAATGAGTACAACAAGAATCATGTGACTGCTTGAGAAATATATAGTCTTCACTTTTCATATACTGAGTGGTAATCATGAAATTCACATGGAATAGAGATCATATCTCAACAAAAGGATGCCACACAAACCTCTAAAAATGGCCACAAGTTGACGTAAGATAAAAAATGTCTGAGTATAAGTGGACATTGAATTATACTTAATTTTAATATAGAAGATAAGAGATCATGTAAACTTCAAGACCCATGATACTGTCATGTGAATGGGGACCATACTTGGTGAATAATGAACTAAATTTGAAAACTATCACAATGTCAAGAGTTCATAAAATTTATAAATATTGTAGAGATTAATAGGGATTATTACACATTGATATGCATTGTAGAAACATATTTATCAGTTTTTAGGTAATGTTTGAACCCATGGAAAAATTAAGCCAGATTTTATACAATCATAGATCCATAGACTTGACTTATACTAAAGGCTATCCCATGATCATAAGAAATTCAAGAATTTGAGTGAACAAGAAGCCATCATATGGGTAATTGGATGGAATTTGGGGAAAAAGTGGTCTTAAGTGTATTTACTTTCCTAAAAGATATGATAAACCTCAACTTTAGTGGATTATTTGAGATGACTACACTAAAAATATTGATATGTTATAAGAGGATTAATTATAGCATTTTGAGTCTAGTTTATAGATTACTATTTTTAAAAAAAATTGGTCAAGTATAAGTAGTTCAAATGACTAATATTAAAATATGTGCTTCTATTCTAAATAAATATGTAGTAGATATTTGGTCATGCACCCCATAATTTTTTAGTGTTGTTTAATATTTTTTGAAAACCTTTAGTGGAATGTTAAATAACATCATCTAGTTTGAAACTTTTTTATACAAATTTAAATGAATATTTTTATAAATAAATTTACAATTAAATAGACCAATAAAATGATAAATAGTGGATATCCAACCATGCACCCCCACCCAAATACCCAAAAGTTGATTTTTTTAGAAAATGTATTTAGAATTATGCATATCTTGCATCCTTAAAACAAAATCCCAATTTGGATGAATGAAATAAAAGATGCATAAACAAAGATAATTTTATAATTATGGACTATAATGACATAAAAAGACATGCTTATAAATAAATAAATATAAAAAACTTAAAGTAATCAAAATATAAAAAAAAAATGTTTATAAAAAAGAGAGTATGCTCAATGTCGTATTCATATTTTCATGAAATATCCTAATGAAGTTTATATCATTTATGATGACTGAAATTAGATTTTACCATTTTCAGTCTAAACATAGATTTTATTGTGTGTGTGTGTGTGTGTAGGTATAGGCCTTAGGTTTATATTTACAAACCTAAAGCACATAGGTGCTATAACATTCATGCATTATAATATGTACGCACATTAGCACTATACACTATTGGTTGTATATAATTTTCAATGGTTCGAAGAAGTAAAAATTGAAGAAGTGAAATGTGGGTTGTATATTTACTAAACTAAATGTTAACTATGTCATCCTATACTTTAAATTTATTTAATCAAATATAATAAATTAAGGCCACTTTGCATCTTCTAGAGTTGGTATCATAGCTCCAAAAGTTACATTTTACGATATATAATTTCAAAATCCATTTTGCTTAGTACATAGTAATTTTTAGGTTTTTAGTATTGATCCTAAGGATTTTAGGGTGTAACTTTTACAATCACTATTCATTCTAGATAAAATATAATCATTTTTTAGATTTTAGGACTTTCTAGATTAGTTTTTGACATTTTTAGGAGTTTTAAGTGTGTGAAAATTAAAATTTATTAGGAAAATATTAGACCATAGTAATTATGTTATGTTCATGTTATTGTTTTTATGTTCATGTTACTATTTTAGAGTGAATTCAACTAAATTAGACCCTATCACATAAAATCAAGGCAAAAAATGTTAATTTAGGGCTATGAGAACACACTTTTCCACAATATTTCATTTTTAATTTTTCATGTTTGCTTTTTAGGATGAACTTGTTAAACATGTACCTTATCACATATAATCGAGCCAATTAAGGTCATGTTTTAGATAGAGGTACACATTATAACATAATGTGTCATTTTTGTCTATTCTTAATATATTTGTAGAGTGAATTAGATTAAATGGAGCTCCAATAACATGAAATTGAGGCAACATAGGTCGATTTTGGGCTATGGTCACACATTAGACCACTATATGTTATCTTTCTGTAGTCCCATTTCCCTTTAGAGTAAATTAAACTAAACAGGGTGTGTATAACGTGAAATGAAGGTAGTTTAGGTCAATTAAGGTTACACCCATATATTAGACCATGATATATGTTGTATTTATGTTCTTGTTTCCTTTATGGAGTCAATTCACTTAAAGAGGGGCCCTATTACATGTAATAAATGTAGTCGTAGGTCAATTTAGGGCTATGAATACACATTATACCATTATTACACACACACACACACATGTATATATGTATGTGTGTATGTGTATATGCATACATGCATACATACATACATACATATGTGTGTGTGTGTGTATTTATGTATGTATATATATATATATATATATATATATATATATATATATGTATATATATACATACATATACATATATATATACATATATATATATATATATACATATATATATATATATATATACATACACAGATATATATATATATATATACATACACAGATATATATATATATATATATATACATATATATACAGATATATATATATATGTGTGTGTGTGTATATATATATATATATATGTATGTATATATATATATGTATATATACATATATATATATGTATATATATATACATACATATGTATATATATATGTGTGTGTGTGTGTGTGTGTGTGTATGTATATATAATATATATGTTTTTGTTTCCTTTATGGAGTCAATTCACTTAAAGAGGGGCCCTATCACATGTAATCAGTGCATTCATAGGTGAATTTAGAGATATGAGTACGCATTCTACCATTATTATACACACACACACACATATTTATGTATGTATGTATGTGTACATACATGTGTGTGTGTGGGCACGCACACACATACATATATACATACACCCACACATTTACATACACACACATACATATACATATAAATACATACATACATATATAGATACATACATATGTAACATGTACACACACACATATATATGAGTATATATACATGTATATATATATATGTATATATACATGTATAATTATATACATATATGTATGTATGTACATGTAGACACACACACACACAGAGAGAGAGAGAGAGAGAGAGAGAGAGAGAGAGAGAGAGAGAGAGAGAGAGGTGTGTGTGTGTGTGTGTGTGTCTACATATATACATATCTGTGTGCATGTGTGTGTATCTATTATATATATATATATATATATATATATATATATATATATATATATATGTATGTATACACACACACACATACATGTATATATGTATATATACATATATACATGTATATGTGTGTGTATGCATATATGTATATATACATATATGTACATACAAGTTTTTTTGTAAAAATAATTTGATTAAATGAGGTCGATATCACTCACAATCAATGCAACCATGGTTTAATTAGCACCAAAAACATACATCAAACCATAAAAAAAATTATTTTATGGGTTCATGTTTCCATTTTATAGTTATTTTGACTAAATGAGGGCTCTATCACATGCAATAGAGGTAATGAATGTTAAATATTGACTATAGGAACACACTAGACCATAATATGTATTTTGTCTATCTTCTTGTTTCCTTTTTAGATTGGATTTGAGTAAATAGGACCCCTATGACAAATAATATAAACAACCATGGTCATTTTAGGGATATAAAGATACATTAGGCCATATATATGGCATATTTTGTTTTTATCTCATTTGTAGAGGGAATTTCACTAAACAGGGTCCTTATCATGTGCAATCAAAGTAATACATTTTGATTTAGGGTTACAGGCATGTATCAGACCACCATGTGTCATTTTTGTATGTATGTGTTTCCTTTCTAGTTTTAATCTAGATAAATGAGCCCTTATCATGTGCACTTGAGAAAAAGAAGGTCGTTTTAGGGCTAAGGGCACACATTAGATCACCAAGTGTCATTTTTATGTTTTCATGTTTCTTCTATAGAATGAATTCCATTAAACAAAGCCCTTACCACTTTTAATGTACAAAACAAAGGTTGATTTAGGGATACAATAATATGTTAGAACATAATGTGTCATTTTTTGTGTTTATGTGTCCCTTAAAGAGTGAATTTGACTGAAAGTGTCACATATAATATTCAATTGACGAAAGGGATGACTATTTATGACTATGAGTACATATTAGACTATAACATGTTATTTTTATGTGTTCATGTTTCCTTTATAGATTTTTTCCTACTAAATGGGTCTCATATCACACACAATAAAGGTAACTAAGGTTGATTTAGGGCTACATGCACAAATTATATAACATAATAATTTAAATTTTCTTTTCTATTTTCCTTTATAAAGTGCATTCAACTATGAAAGACCCCATTCTCATCCAATGTAAGTAACAAATGTCAATTTGGAGGTTTCATTTGGGGCTAAAACTTGCCCAAATTGTATCCTTGATTGATCTAATCAATCAATTGGTTAAATTAGTGATGAAATTGGGTTCAATTAAGCCCCAAATGACATTATATAGCTACAATTAGATTCACTTGGTTCAAATTGGTTTGAATTTCATCTCATCTCTAATTGAAGCAATCAATTAATCTATTAAATCAATGATAAAATTAGTGCCAATTGAGTCAAAAAATGATATTGTGTATTTTAATTTGGTCTCGTGGGTCCAAAATTGACCCAAATTACATCTTTGATTCAACTAATTATGTAATTAGTTCAATCAGTGATGAAATTAAGGCTAATTAAACCTGGTATCATAGCATATTGTTAAAACTAGGTTAGTGAGGCAAGAATTAGACCAAATTGCATCTCTAATTGAAATTAATCATGTAATTTTCTCAAAGAATAATTTAATTTGAGATAATTTATTCTCGAGTCACATCACATAGTCCTAATTAGGTCCAAACATCTCAAATTGGCCCAAATCATATCCTTGAATGAATGAATCAAATAATTGGTTTAATCAATGATGAAAATATGGCTAATTTAAACCTACATCATATTTAATAGTAATAGTTACATTCACAAGGATCAAATTGGCCCAAATTACTTAATTGATTGAATTGATTCAGTAAACTTTATTTAATAAGTGATGAAATTGGGACTATTTAAGCTTGATATCAAATCATATAGTCACAATTAGGTTCATAGGGAGAAGATTAACCCAAAATTACATCTACATTTGAAATAATTGAGTAATTGGTTTGATCAATCATAAAATTGGGGTCAATTGAGCCTAAAATCACATAGTTACAAAAGGTTCATGTGGATCAAACTATCCTAAATTGCATCCTTGATTGAACCAATCATGTAACTAGTTTAATTTATGATGAAATTGGGGATAATTGAGCCCCAATTCACATCATATAGTCATAATTAAGCTCATAAATATCAAATTGGCATAAATTATAACTTTTATTAAACCAATTGAGTAATTGGTTCAATCATCAACTCAATTATGAAAAAGTGATTTGCAATTAATTGTGTATATTACTACTAGGTTCAAGGTAAAATTAGTGATTTAATTTCCTCAAGTCACTCTCATTATCTGTGGGAGATGAGTGATTTTTGAAATTTAATTTTGACACATATAAAAATCCTAAAAATGTCAATTGTCAATCTAGAAGGCCGAAAACCTAAAAAATGACTATATATTTGCCAAAAATAGACATTATCTATAAAATTTACATGAAATCCTTAGGTTCAATAATGGAATCCTAAAAATGACTAAGTATTAACTAGATTAAATTTTGTAAAAATTATCTTATACACTGTAACTCAGTGAGCTATGAAACCAATTCCACAAGATGTAGAGTGGCCCTAATCTCATATATTTACTAAATTAAATTTAAAGTATAATAATATATTCTTATACTTAACATTTAATTTAGTAAAAACATGTTTTTTATTTCACTTATTCAACTTATAATACTTGAAATCCTTGTGTAATATAAATCAATTACAATGCATATGCATTTTACGTTTGTTAATTTTCCTGGCCTAAAGTAAAAGGTAATATACACATTTCATCTAAACTTTATTCTCATGAAAAATTGTCAATATTTTGAATAAAATCATAGATCTAGGGCCTTAATAAAAATACATTTAAAAGTCTATGGATTTCATCATCACGAGGGAATAAAATTTGGCAACATGGAGCATTTTGGGAGATCACGATATATGCAAAATCAAGTGATTATGAAGGAATTCCATGGAAGTGAAGCAAAACAAGACACCATGTGTCATATTATGACTAGATAAAGATCATAACAAAAAAAGAAAATCCATGATTAAATTTGGATATTATAAATCCAACACTTCTCTACTTTAGTAAGGTAAAACACATAAGACTCATTTATTTAAATTCCCATTTAATTAATACATAATTATTTTTTAGTCATTTCTATATGTCTTATGACTAATTCTATTTAAACACTAACATTTATATCTTTCAATTACCATGTTATATTTACCAAATGCTTTAATATATTATGCATATTTCATGTTATTAAACAATTTTCACTAACTCTAAATGTCACACCATCTCATGCACTTATAAAAAATGTTTTTATTCTAATATGGTAGGAATGGTTACTATATGGCTATATTTAAATTGAGATTTTTACGAATGGTTGTATCGACTTGGCCTCAAGTGAAGGGTTCTATACTTTGACTTCTTTTTGTTTGGCATGTGTACTTCTAAATTATATGTACAATATCTAAAAAAATGTTGTATTCGATACCTAATATTTTAATATTTTAAATTATTTATTTATATGTATTTGACCTAATGTAGGCACCTTAATATTGG
>JARHVA010006273.1:665000-950000 GCA_037957365.1 Torreya grandis
TGTGGGAACCAATTATTTTTTTCCTAACTGACAATCAAATAGAATATCAATCATGCTTAACACACATAGCAACCAACTATTAGTTAAAGTACATATGAATTATTCTAAGTATCTAAATCATACAATAAGGATAACAATTTTCATATAAGTGATTACAATTCAAGGATGGGATAAGAAAAGACACCATTAGGGATTAATAGATTGACACCAACCAAGGCTATCCATTCATCATGGATTAAGGTCATGGTACCATTTCCCACATAGTATTTCAACACACATGCCATCTAATTAATTGACATGAATGCCACTACCTAATCAATTGATAAATGATATTATATTAATCATCCTTGTAATTTAATGGAGAAGGTATGGTGGCAACCATTTAATTGAATTGATCTAACTATTCCATATTGGCAATGGCTAATGTGATACAATAGTTAAATGGAGATCAAAACATCCCAAATTACATGTCATCCCAAAAGGCATATTATCCATTTCAACATTCATATTCACTTAAGTGTTTCTAGCCATATATGAAATCAAAATTTTATTATTAACACTTAATAGTTGAGGCATAATTTTTCCTACAACCAAGGAGTTTGGTAAGGAAGTAATCCCAACTGCATTCAACATCAAACTAAATAATTTCAACATGCAGGAGCACCATGCTCCAACCTATGTACAAATATATTTTATTCAAGCATATAACAGTTCTAAAATGAACCAATTTGTAGAAGCATAAAAACATCAAGATTTACTCATGGTTAATTACACATACCAAATTCACACCCACAACCATGTCTACTCAATGAGAAAATTTCCAGACAATAATAAATTAGAATAATGTGTATATTCAGACCATAAGAGTGTTATTCACATGTAATATTAAGCCATATTTAGGATTATAAGTTTCTATCAAAAGGGAATGCATAATATAACATTGTCATTTATTTCACATGGAAAATGGTTTAAGGTTACTTTCTTCAACCATAGACTAGTATTTTATCCCAAAATTAAAAATGATCATACTTCCATAATAAGCATCCTTAATAAACTAATCCAACTCATAAACTCATTCATTTCATCAGCGTAATTAAATCCAAGCTTAAGAATGGGAATCAATCATCAATGAAGTTGATCAATAACAACACACATACCTATGTATGAAATCCCACAATTCTAATGTATGAAAGCAAGATTTAATTTATGTTTTCTATATATGCTTGGATTTCAACTCATCTCAACTTGTTCACATATATATTATATACAAGTTGAAACATACACAATTATTTATATTACATATGAATGTTGAAACCCAACTAAAGAATAGTCCATCAACTAAAGAATAGTCCATCTACTTATGCTATGATAAGATTAACCATCACATGTATATATAAACCATAAAGCGTCTATACATACTTATCCAAAGATCTCATTAGATAATTTACTTCAACAACTATTATACAATTTAATATTTCACATTACTAATGATCCAAGCTAGCATACTCAAGTATGCCCAAACACCAAATTAAGTGATCTATTAAAATGCATCAATGATAATCATTACACCGATTTATTTTATTAACAGAGTATGTTGGTTTCTATATCAAGTAAACATTTGTATATACCTGAGTAAATTTACTCATACTATCCATAAAAAAATATTATTCAACTAAAAATGATTTTATGACTAAATCAAGAAACCCACAATGTAATGAAATAGTCCAAAGGTTACTCCAAGTTAGTGATAACATGAAGTCTGTATTAACTTAATAAGATCACATGATTAAATTAAGAGTAATTATGTTTTATTTATATCAACAACATACTTTATATATAGGAAGAGACACTAATTAAGTGTCCAATAACTTATCATATGATATGAATTACCTAAAATAAAGTAGTAATTTCAGCTTCTTGTTATTTAAGCTTTAATTCCTCTTTTCTCATTCCATCAACCCATGTTAGCATATCAACATAATTAACCAATATCAAATCATGATAAAATACTAACTATTTTTGTAAGTCAAATAATCATTAAACATTATCAATTAAGCAATAAATGTATAAATAACATAAATAATTCATTACCAACTTACTTCATATGTTCATAAGATCATCTAAGCATGGAGCAACAAGTAACTAAATTGGACAAACCCTTCCAACTATCCCTATGAGACCAACCATCAGTGGCCCTTACCACCCCAACCATCAGCTACATGGTGGTTTTGGTGAACAATGTCAGGGAGGAAGTTATGAGCAAGTTTGGATTTTGAACCAAGGGACATCACAACACAATAGCATAACACCAATAAAAGACACCATCACCATTCCAAGGCAAGACAAAAATAACATGTCATTAATATAAATTAGAAGAAACAATAACCATTTGTAGGCTGCCAAATGATATAGAAATGGATTCAAAACTAAATCTATTTATATAGATTCTAATATAACCAACTTGGATCCCCTCCAAGCATATAGTTAGCCCAAGTTTCTCTAGCTACAAATTATACCTTAGGCATACAAGCATACTAGCTAATACTTTATTATTCAAGTCTAGTATAGGAATGATTATTCAATAAGGGTAAAATTCACGTAGTCAAAGATAGAAATCAAAATGTATAACTCAAACATTATACTCAACTAAGTCCAAATCCAATAATAAAATCATACAAGTTGGGTATGTTGGTGCTCAGATTTGCACCAAGTTTATATGCCAACATGGAGGTCTCAGGCCTACGAGTCATCAAGAGAGACACACAGAAAAAATATTTTAAGTCCATGTCATCATAAAGATGTGTCCATATAGAAGGTTTCATAGGGTTTCAAAATGATATATAGGTAGAAACCACACTATCAAAGCATATTCCACGAAAATAAAAGTCTTGAAGTGAATATCAAGAACCCATGCCAATTGGTAAAACCACATGGTTGTAAGGAATCTTGGCAAAGAATTTCATGTTGATTGTAGGTTGAGAGTGGAAAATTGCATATAATAATGTAGAGTTCAGTCAGAGCTATAAGGATCAAAAATCAAATTGCATTTGGGGCATAAGAGTTACGCAAGATGTTTAGGGGAATAAAAGTAGTTGCAAGGTGGTATGGTAAACTCCATGAAAAGGAAAATTCCAAAATGTAAATATCAAAAAGACATTATGAAGACTACATTTTTTTTATGGGAATCCATATCTCAAAATGCAAAGGACATGGTATATAAAGGAGAATGAAACATAATTTAAAAATAATGAAACTTTAATTTACTTATGGATCTCTGGATTCTACGAATTGAATGGGATGGCAAAAATCTTGGGTCTGAATATAATTTTGACCATCCTAAAAAAGGGCCCATATATTTCAAAATGTATTTCAATATTCAAGAGAAGTCTTGGCATGTGTTTACATATAGTTTGATAGCAACCAAGAACACAAGGAGGGAAACACCAGTTGTGGTTTCATTTTCAATGCTAGTCCTTTGAATGATAGGAATTATCCTCTAGCATGCTCACTTAGCTAAATGTGTCAATTTGAATAGTATCAAGAAGATCATGCCAAATGTGTCTACACATTTAAGAACATCTTCTCACAAGTTATGGAATGCTTCTTTTTTTGGTAGTTAACCACATAGCTCATCTAAATGTGTGGCTCACTTGGGATGTCCAACTATTAAGGTATGTGGCATTGAAGGTATAAAACAGTGGCATCATGGTTAATATTATGCCAAGTTGAAATATTGAAAGGAGGTAATCTATTGCAATGCTAAGAAGGGTTAAGGAATGGACTGCATTCCATTTGTGTTTTACAACCTTGAAATGAGGTTATATGTTTTATTAGTGTGCCATAACAAAGAATGGGATTCAAAGATTATCATGAGAGCTTTGTGGGTGCATCTTTATCAAGTGAGTAAGACTGCACCAATAGGATAATATCTTACAATTAGAAACTTTATGGCTAGGGGAAATAAAAAGTTTATCCCACCTCATCTGCTTGTCATGGGTTTATGTATCTTATTTCAATTTAAAAAGAGTTCATTAGGATCACATCTAAATGAAAACCAAGTAAGAAGAGAGAATCAAGATCTTGAAATTATAAGAGATGAGGAGGAAACCCATGAGGCTTTAGTACAAGGAGATTATAACATGTTTTAAATTAAACTTCCTTCATAAGGAGATGGTAGTGTGGATGATGAGTCAAATTTAGATTCAAAATTAGCAAAAAATGTAGATAGTCCTGGTAAAGTAGCAAATTTTGCTCAAAATGGTGATGGTAACAAGTTTTTAGATTTGGCAACTGATCTATGGAGAAATGAAGGGAAATACATATTTCCATTAATGATTAGTTAGTTTTGAGAATCAAATAATTGCTAAGAAAATCTTGGTTTCTTGAGGAAATTTTCTACAGGGTACTCATTGGACTAGGTTGCAGAAAGGAGTGGGTGAAAATCAAAAAAATTGTTAGTTCCAAAAATTGAAGAAGAAGCTCAAAAAGTCCCTTGGAAATCTTAGTGGGAAAAATAATTTGAAAAATACAAGTCTCTAAAATGTAATTGCAGATTGTGGTCAACTCTTCCAATCCCACCAATCAAAGCAAGTGGAAGAAAAGTCAACTTCAAAGAATCTTCAAGGATATTTTGAGAAGAAATGCAATTTTTCAATTTTGCACTTGGGGAAATTGTAAATTGTCATTAGGTATCCCAAACCCCCTAGTCAATGTTGATCAACAAGTGGTATTAATGAAAGAGGGAACTTCCATAGCCAATTGTAATTTTACAATTTTGTAAAATTGCAAATTACGGTTGGAGTTCTGGATTCCCTAAAAGGAACTTTTGAGGGAAATGGGAACCATTTTCAATTTTACAAAATTGTAAATAGCAATTGAAGTTATAAATTCCCTAAAAGGAATTTTTGAGGGAAATGGGAATCCTAATTATAATTTGCAATTTTTTAGTTTTGCAAATTATAAATTATAGTTAGAGTTCCCATTTCCCTAAGGGATTTTTTAGGAAAATTACAACTATGAATTGTAACCTTGTAATTTGTAATTCTGCAATTTGTAAATTAAAAAAATATTGTTGAGATATGGATTTCCCCAATACAGAAAAAAATTAATATTACAAATGGGACCCAGATTTCCCCAAAATAAGGAAAACTATAAATTTACAAAAGTGACCAAAATTTCCCCAAAAGGTTAAAAAGTGAAAAATAATGTATTTATGCATTAAAAAATGTGAAGGCAACCCTAAAAATAAAATTTGAAAAAATCAAAGGTGGAAAAATCAAAGTGTGAAAAGGCAAGTTGGAGCCAAAATTAAAAAAAGTAAAATGACCTATGTTTTGCATTTTCCATTACTTTGTTTGCTCAAACACCTCCATGAGAGAAATAGTTTAGGTTTACAAGATCAAGGTGGGTCACTCCAAAGAGGATTTCTCAAGTACCGATTGGTCTAGTGTGTTCAAAATCCATCATTTCAAGATCGATTTATTCTCTAGCATGCATATGAGGAAGGGTAGTTATCCAAAACTTTCCAACTATGCTAATGAGTGGTCAAAGAGTATCTCTAGGTAGTTTCACAAGAATACAAATGTTTTTTTTATCCTCTATCATAATTATTATCTTTCCATCTCAATAAAAATTCAGTTCCATCCAAGGAGACCAAAGGGTTGTTGGAAATCTTCATCATTACTTGTAGAGGAAGTTAGAGGAATCATTTTTATTGCAAATACATGAAGATTTCAAGCATGGTAAAGGATTTTTTCTATCTGGGAGGATCTTGGAAAGACTTTGGGGTATTGACTATAATTTTGAAAATTTTAAAAATGCAACCCCCATTCTCAAATTGAAAGTGGGTGTAAAAATGTATAAATAGAAGGTTTGTCCTCTACTCTAGATTGTTGTTGTTGGTCTTTGTTTTTCTCTTAAATTATAGGCTCTTCAAAATTTTGGGATCATTTCTATGTGCATTTTGTCTTTCTTACTAAGGTGGTTATAGTTTTACAACCATTAACAATCTCTGAGAACATGTTTATATGTCTCTCCTATTGAACATGGAGCAAATCCACCATGCTTGTCCCCATGGCATCATATTGAAGCAATGATGTATGTAAACTTTTCTTTCAAGATAATGTAAAATACTTATGGTTCTTACTCTTTCTTATTTATAAAGTGCAATAATGTGTTTTACGAGTTATGTTGATTGGAAATTTGGTTTAATATTCATTATTGGTTATCATTTTGATCATAGATATGGATTATAAACCCTTTTTACATTTTAACATGAAAATATGTTGTTGAATGATTTTGTAGGGCACCCAAAGTTGATGAATTTAGTAGGAAAAGGTATATGAAATTTTATTTTTATTGTATGTTCTAGTATTTCAAGAATCATTTGGGTATTTGCATTTCATTAGCACCAATAAATGCAAGTCACTCCTAGTAGTACCCATCAGCCTACATTTGAGTTTTTATACATCTTTGCTAAGGAATAATTTCATGAATGTTGAAAGAAACCTTATTGTTTGAAAGCCACCAACACACCACCCTTTTTTACAAACTATCTAGCTATCCTACCCTATAAATAATATGCCTTTTGAATATGTTAAGTGTTATTTTCCCTATAAATGCATAAATCTTGCATACTTAGAATGTGTCTACATTTTGTGCTTTAAATATCAGAATTTTAGTCTTTTATTTGACCCCTATTGTTGGAGATTCTTTATAACGAATATTTTAGTCATACACCCATCTGTCTTTAGTAGCTTGTATGTGACCTAGAGCATTTGTTCATCCTATGTGGCAACCCTTCTTAGGTGGAGTGAACAAGTTTGGTTGTGCCTTGGTCATATTTTTTATTCCTTGTGCCAAAAAAACCCATGGAGGTTGAGTTTTAGTATCTCTCCATGTGAAAAAGCTACCCCTTAGGTCCTCTGAACTTGGTTCAAACAGAGCCAAATGTAGCAAGGGGCTGACCATACCCTCTATCGATGCCTCTCAGTCATTATCTACATTTAGTCCATTGTTAATGCCAAAACCTTCCCTAGATATAATGACATATCATCAGGGTTTTCAATTTTTTTTTCATTTTATCAATGTGTGCAAGGCTGAGTGAAAGAGGTGTATAATTGGGAACCAACAAGGTAAGTCAAGTAACTCAGCCATACAAATTTCTCATGGAAGAAATTAATTAACCCAACACTCAATGAAAACCATATTAGAATATAAATAATAACCAATTTAAAATCAAAACTATCAATAGATAACACTTGGTCCATGCATTCATTTTAATATCTAAAAATACCAACAAGTTCTGAAGTGGCAATAATTAATTCAATAGGCATTTACAATAATAAAATGACTTCTAAGCCAAATATTGGTATCGATAATTTGGGAGATCATTATGAGGTCTCAAAACCTCATACAATCCTCAAATATTAAAAATAAGGCCAACATTAGTTACGAGACAACTAGACTTGTTTAAAAAGGTTTTTAATTCAAAACAAAATCCTCCTTATAAAATGGTGATTCTAGTAGGGTGTTATCCAATTTTCAAGGTTCATTGATACATAAGTGTATATAACTCATACTAAATACAAAACATAAATTAACCATTCAAAATGATACATGGGAGGTTCTAATCAAAACTAATTACAGAGAATTTTAACCAATTCAAATTAAAGAAAGGGAAACACCCTAAGCAATTTTTAAAGTGGAAGGAGCTAGTCAACTTGTTTTTAACACAAAAAAATTCAAAATAAATAAATAATGAAGGTATATCTCTCCAACTAAGGCACATCTGCCAAAATCATCCCTTTCAACACACTAGCCCAGCCAATTCAAGAATAAGGACTCAACCAAAGATCGATCCCAGGGGACCTATTATCCAAGAATAAAAAGTTTACCATTTTAGTTTTAAGAGACTCAAATCAAATTAATTTGATATTGGAAATTATAATAATATTTCAAAACCCTAGATCTCATTATAGGCTCATCCTTTTTACACATTCAAGGCCCAAATCAATTTTTATTTAAAATAGAAATAGTGAGAATCCCAAATATAATTATTCATAAGGAAAAATATAAAATGATAATCCAAAATTTGTCATAAAGGTGAATACACCCAGGTCAATTTAGTTTAAAACCAAAAATTATATTGACAATTAAATAATCTGCTTAAAGGTTTAATGTGCTCCCAAAATCAATTTCTTCTAGTTTATCCATGAATTGAATTCATTTACCTTTACAACCAAAAAGAATAGGGTACAACGACCCACAAGGCTAAAATCCAAATTACATAAATTAGATAATTAGTGCATAGCAATCTAAAAGATGGTGAGGTATGGGTCTTTTAGAAAATGATTTCATCTTTTAATAGAAATATAAATAAGCAATAACATACAGTTAAAAACCTATATTAGGCATGGTTTATTGAAATTTAATCCATTCATTTAAATAGCACAAGGGCCAGCAACACAACCATTTCAATTTACACAACATTTATCAAAATAAGGGGTTTAATAATATCCAAAAAGATGGAGCCAAGCTAATGTAGTAACAGGGTTTGAAATGGATAGGTCGTGGCATTTGTAGAGTAATAAGAAAAATGGGGAAAATGTATTCATTATTCATTCTAAAGGAAATAACTATCTTAATAGTCAAATTTACTTATCAGATCTAATGTAATGAGAGTTAATATTCATAATGCAAGCAAATAAATATTAAATTATCCCTTGCCTTACTCATGGTTTGAATCAACCAAGTATATCTGAATCTATGTCAAGGCAAAAGCCAATCATGCCCAAACCCCAACAACTCTTTGTGCATATATTCAACCTCTTTCTTTCTCCTCACCATGCTCTCTCTGCCCTGCATATCATCTCCCTTCTATTTTCTTCTCCTTCAATTTTCTTCTCCTCCTTCCTTCCCTATGTTTTCCTTCCCCCTACACGTTTCTTTTTCTCCTCTACCCTTTCCTTCTTATCCCCTATGTGTCCATTTTCTCCACCACCTTCTCTTGTTTTCTTACTCTTTCTTCTTTCCTCCCTATACTCCCCTCCACCTACCCCTCTTTTCCTTCCTACTCCCCTAACTCGTCATACTCCCCTTTAATGAAGAGAGAGAAAATCTACCTTTTTTTGAAACCATCAACCATCCCTTCTTCCATGTGGCCCACCATCAAAACTCCTAGACCAACAGTCATTAATGACCCCTTTTCAAAATATGGTCATCAAACCAATAAAATATAATAAACATAATTAATAGCAACAAATTATATATATATATATATATATATATATATATATATATATATATATATAATGCCAATTAAATGTTTAAAATCCAAAAATTAATAAAGGAAGATAATAACAATTAAAATAATAAAATTATATATTATTTTAAATATTACTAAATGTCTAAATATCATAATGACCAATTAACCAGGCCATTGACACTTAACTAGTCACTAGGGAAATAAATCACATGGAAGAGGGGTGTCATGGAAGGGGGGATATAGGCCTAAGTAGGTCTCTTAGGGAATCCAAGATAATTGAGGTTGAGTTAAGTGGATCCAGGGTGGCAAAGAGTATGCAGAAGAGAGAAAAAAAGGAAGCCTGAGTGGATGGAAATAACATCAAGCAAAATACAGGGACCAAACAATAACACAATAAGACACAAAAGCAAAAAGTGTCAAAGTGATAAATAACATAAGACTACACAAATGAATAAAACCATTATCCAAAGGCATGAAACTAACCATAAATACAAGGTTACTGATCAAACTCATCCAACTACTCAAAATCACTCTGCTACCCCAAAAACTGATGACAGCATCTAGCCTAATTCATAAATAGCACCTGCAACCATCGAGTGTAAAAGTCAATAGTATTTGATCCTAAAATCAATAAAATGATAAAATATTAATGAAATATAATCAATATCAAGTACCTCAAATAATCTATACATCATCAAGTGTAGAATTATAACATGATAAATACATTATTGTAGTTAAATATCATATAATACGATCTAGTTAAGCAAGAGGGGTGCAACAAAAACTATACACATGTTATATCAATATTTAAATACTCATGTCAGGGTGCACAAGGGTGGGTTCATAACATCTTCCCCCTCTTAGAGAGGATTTATCCTAGTAACCATATCAACAACTGAAGACTCAACTACTCTTAGGGACTTTATCACTCTCTTTACAAAGGTTCCACTACTCATTCATACTATTAAATAGAAAATCCATTAGCTTATATATCAGCAAGTAAGAGAATTTAATTATACCATCTATGTAAGATACATTTATTATTTTCAACATAAGTTATAATTATAGCCATAATAAAAGTCTTATCGATTCACATGTCATTTTATAACACTAGAAGAATAATAAGAATCTATCATGAGTCATTGCATCATTAAATGCTCATATACACATCTCAACTCAAGATACAATCCATGTTCATGATACATAGGTCATTTATTAATATCCAAAAATAGCTAATTATAGCCTTCATAAAGGTCTAATAGCTCTAAATATGCTCTTATTTGGCACATATACCAATGGTATACAATCATTTTAACATAGCTCTTAAGAAACTATTAAAATTCAGCCACTCATATAGGCATGACTTTCTAACAAAAAAAACATTACTAATCATGTGAACAAATTTTCCTATCTCAATAAAGTCCAAAAAAAGGCTTTTGTTGCCTTTCTAGCACACCTATTTTAGCTAAAATAATGTGAAAGATAGATAGATTTAAAAACATTCGACTATTTATACTAAAGATTTATTATATAACCAAATGTTAGCTACACACCACTCTTATCAAGAGAATAACATATCATAGAAGTCTTCAAATTTTACGCCAGTAGTTAAAAATTGTACAAACCCATTGGGATTTTAATTATATATCCAGACATGAAATAATGTCTCTACCAACACACATTATGCCTTATGCATGATTTAATCAACATTCACCACAAAATGCTACCATGGGATAGTAAATCATTTAAATGGTTACTTCCAAACCAACAAATAATCTTCAATGGATACTTTAACATCCCACACTATCTACATTGAATAACATGGGAAGCCAACCCAGATCTTGCATGCTATCCAAAGGTTTTTTGCATGCTTTCCAACAACTTTGTGAGATCACATGATGGTTACAAGAATCACGGTTCCACCATCCCACTACACTTATCTCATGGCAGCAAAAAAAAAATACAAGAAAGAAGGGTACCTAAGAATACAAAATCTACCTAATCAAGACTTCTAATGTTCATTGTCAACATAAAACCGGCATACTTTTAAATCATGCATAAAATAATATATAAATATATTCATAATAGAATATATATAACAAGGCCATACCTCAATCACAACATACTTACATGCACATGCCAACACATGTATGCATTTCAACTAGTACCCCATTGACAATTTGCATAAACATCCATAATCTAGGATCATTTGGTGCTTTAAAAGGTTTACACAAAGAGATTCCACATAGGTTTTTTAATAACTTATGAGAGGTGACTAAAAGGAAAACTTAACCAAAAGATGACTATTATGAAGGAGCATCCCATGGCCAATATGTGGCTCTCATGGTACACACTCTAAATAAATTAGGCAGTTGCCTCATGCAAAGGGGTGGAGTGTATTTTTAGCCTATGAGAGACTACATTCCCTAGCCCATACCTGGTCAAAACTATTACAAAAATAGTGTTTTTTTACCCTGAACTTCGTACATTTTTTTAATGCTCATAACTAGAACAATAATACAAGATTGCAAACTACATCATGACACTATACCTTGGTAGCCTAAACAAGATATTCGACATTCAAAAAAAGAGTTATAAAATACAAGAGCTTATATTCACAATTTATAGTTTAACAACATAAAATCACACACATAACATAAATAGAACAACAAGTTGTTGGATAATTTTTAATGATGTCATGAAGGTGTCCATGTGAGTGGATGAGGTTCCTTACTAGTCTATATGATAATGACAAAGTGTGTAATATGCTTATCATAGTATGCTTGGTTGATCTTCTATTTTGGCATGATTAAAGATGTTTAGGGATGAGTATGGTGATTTTAGCATGTGTGAAAGGTCCATAAGATATTTTTTATACTTTGAGTGATTGTGTACATAAGTAGAATAGATTTGGTTGTCCATAGTTTTCATCTAGACACTTTGGATCCAATGGTAGAAAATCTGAGTAGACAATTTGACGACATCACCATTTCCACATGTAGATGAGTTAGGGGGAGTTTATAATATGGTTGTGATCACATTAATCCCTAATTACTATGTAATAAATCTTAGTTCATGTGCCTAAATGCAGTCAAATAAATGTGGGTGAAAATTTGGGCTCTCAAGTATTTTGAGAGTGTTTTCCATGTTCAAATAGAGTTGAGTAAGCATGTTAATGATTTTAACATTCATATGCATGGAGGTTTTAGGAGGAAATTGTCACATGGGTTTATTAAGTATTATACCTAGTTCTTATGAACTAAATATCAAGTCATACACCTAAGTTTGTTAAAAGATATGCAAGTGCAACATTGGGATGCCAAGTATTTTGATAGTGTTTTCCCATACTTAGCCCAATTTGCATGAGGCAAGGAAGAGAAAAGTAGGTATTTTTATGGTGGCATATCTAGTACATGTAAATTTTTCATGAGAAGGTGATCATATAGGTTTTTTTAGTTTTATACGTAATTTATTTGTGCTAAATTTTAGATCATGCACAAAAGCATGTCAAAAGATATGCATGAGAAAAGTTGACCTTCTAGGCAATTCATGACATTATTGGATTTGTGGAAGAAAAATATAAGTGATAAATTTAATGGCATTATATATTATGCATGTAAATGTTTCAAGAACATTTTGACACATGGTTGGATTCTCCTATGTGAGGAGATCATATGATCCAAATTTGAGAACATGCGAGAGAGTGAGGCAAAAGATATGACTATGCAAAGTTGGCTTTCCAAGAAGATAAGAAAGGTTCTAATAGTCATATTTTCACAAGTTAAAGATCTATAAACATTGAAAAAGTGTGTTGATCTAAGAAGTCTGGAATCAATAAGATGAGGATAGGTGCATGATGTTTAACATTGAAAAAAGATAAAGATCAAGCTTCTTTCAAGGATCAATGGTGAGAATTTCATCATAAAGATAGAGATCAATGGTGTGTATTAAATTCAAGAGATGAATGTGATATTTTTTTTATCATTGTTAAAAACTAAGCTATGTACAAGAGATTGATGAAGCATGTTGACTCAAAGTTTCTAGATTGCACGAGATGAGGTCAACATGTTTAAGGTTTAACATTTGAACATTGGCACCTATGTGTTAAAGTTCATAGAAGATCGATGGTGTAAGATTGATCTAAATCTAAGAGGACATGAGATGTGATCTTAGTGTTCAAATTTTAACTATGACTCTTTGCATTTCAATATTTGAATTTGCAAATGAAAAACTAGTGCTCTATATTTTGGCTATATCTTTCAATCTGTGCATAATGTTCTCATGGTGTAAAAAGTGAAATTTTATAAGACTTCAAGGCACATATATAAATATGTATTTGAATATATTAAAGTGATAATAGTCATAGTTATGAAGTTTCAAATTTCACTGCATCTTCATGTGTATTTACAAGTGACCTGATAAATATAATTGAGCTTCTATAGATGTTGTTTCAATGTTTTATGATTAACTGGCTATTAGGGAGTGTTGTAGACTCAATAAGGATGATTTGTGTGTATTTTGGATGTGTTATAAATCTGTATTAAGTATGAAAAATTCTTAAGAAGTTGATTATGTATTTTTTCATGATGTTCTTATGTACTAGGTCAGTGTTTGTGTTGTTTGAGCATATGTAGAGGTGATCAAAGTTGATTGTGATGATTTGAAGATGTTGAAAGGGAAATAATGAGTGGACCCATGTAAATTAAATTGGTTCTATGTTTTTTTTTAATTTGATGGAGTGCTAAAGGGGTGAATAGGTCTCCATGAGACCTATAAGAGCTACAAAGGCCTTATTAAAAGGTGTAGCAAATTAAGCAAGGCCCATACATGCTATGATCAACCTATGAATATTGTATTGAGATATGTCTTGATGAGATAGTTACCTTAAGGGTTAAAAAATGTTTAATATCTGACTAATATGGTGATGATCATGAATGCTCTATAAATAGTGAAACCAAAGATGATGGTTTCTAGACTTGAATGAGAGACTTGGTGTGAGACTTTGAGGGTTGTGCAGATATGGATCCAAGTGAAGGAAAGATACTTTAAAAGAGAAGGTATAGGTCAGAAATTAATAATAGAGAGCAAATAGAATCAAACATTCTATTCTAATCAAGGTGATAAAACTGATCACATAATTCATTTAACTTAATAAGCCTAAAATAAGCATAATATGTGAGTATGCTCATGAGACTATTTGATAGAGTGTGTATGGTGAGTAAAGACAAGGTGAAGGCTATGTGTGCCTTGTGGATGAGTTGAATATTAAAATATATTGAGGATAGTGTGTATGACCTATAAGTCATATTTATGATATCATAAAATTGCTCTTGTACGTTTAAACATTGAGTGTGAGAAAAGTGTTGAAGAGTGGGGTTAGTTGGGATATGTAATGTGTCGTAATTGATATTTATGTTTTGGATTAAGTATGTAATGTGATTTGGTAAATAGTGAGAGTTGAGTAAGAGTGCTCAATGGATGTATTGTTGAGTAGATAAGATTGAGGTCTATATGTATGACCATTTGGTCATGTTGTTTATGTGGTGATAAAGTTGTTGAGAAGGTGAAGAGTGATAATCAAAGGTCCATCACTAGGTGTTAAAGACATCAATTCAAAGGTGGAGTTATTTAAAGATGTTTTTGTGACAACTCATCATCTAAAGGGGTTGTAACCTCCTTATAAGGTGAAATTTGATAAAGGTTTAGTTATTGTGGTAGCTTAGCTAGATAGGTGTAGAATCTCCTTATAGGATTGCAGTCTCACTAAAATAAGGGATGGTAGTTCCTTGATCAGTTTTAGCTAATCTAAATTGGATATTGTCATTATAAGATTGTATTCCATCTTACAGGGTTTAGTGGTTTTTATCCTCTAAGAGGATTTCTCATGTAGATTTTGTGTTGATGTGATGTATGCTCTTATTCATGCTTCGGATGTATGTGATTTCATGTTTATGTTGCTAGATCAAGTTGATGAATGATGGAATAGTTTTGGAATTGAATGTGAATTATTGTATATTGATTCACCTCCCCTCTCAATAGCTAATTTCAATAATTGGTATTAGATCAGGTCTTTTTGAGGAAGCTTAATAGCTTGAAGGAGATCCTAAGTAGCACAAGATGGATAAGTAATTGAGGAAAGAAAATATTGAGTTGAGATCAATGGTCAAAAGACTTGAAGAACAAATTAGTCATATTGAGACTGGGAAGAGTAATTCTATTCCCAAGGATTATGAGCAAGAGATGAGACTTGAGGAGCTTAACGAAAATTATCATAAAATTAAGAAAATAATCAAAGGTATTGAAGCACAAGTCAGTTCTCTTGAAGGAAAATTTTTATTCAAGGCCAAAGAGGATGAAGAGAAGATCAATATTCTTGAGGATCAGTTAAGCACTAAAAATGCAAATCTAATAACTAAAGAAGATGAGTGTACTCAACTAAAGGTTGAAATGGAGTCATTCAAGAGTGAGCATCAACAGGTTATGATCAAGTTGGACAAAATGGAATGGAAGCATGATAAGCTTGAGCAAGTGCATGAGAATGCAAACTTGAAGAGCAATGTCAGAAGGTTAATTAGACAACCTAATGTTGTAAGGTATGCTAGTTTATTTCATGGTCATTGTTATACATGTAATAAGTATGGTCATAGATCTAAGGACTATAGAAGGAAGTCAATCAAGTATGGACATTCATGGAGCTATGATAGGAGTATTTTTTAGCCAAAGATTGATCATAGTTTAAATCTGTGAAAAGGTATGAATAATGCTATTTGTTTTAGTTGTCATAAGAGTGGATATATTTGTAGATTTTATCCAAATGGTGTTAAGAAGTCTTCAAAGTATGTCAAAGGATATAGAGCTCTTAGAAGGTCTAGGAAAGGACAAACTCAAGTATGGAAACCAAAGGTAATAATTGCCAATTATTCTAGTCATAAGGATGATAAGAAAGTTCTTCTAGAAGATTATGTTGAAAATTAGTATAAGCTCAAGGATCAAGTATGTAAGATGGCTAAAAAATTCAAGAAGATTCAAACTATGGTATGGAGACTTGAGGTAGTAAATACTAAGGAGAATAACCCTATTAAGTCTAAGAGTTTTGATAGATTGTTTTCCAAGGTGGAAAAAGGATCAGAAGTGAAGGAAAGTCGAGTTTCTATTGACAACTTGTGTTGACATTTGTGAAGCAGAGAATGTGTCAATTGTCAAGATAGAAAAGGAAAATCAAAAGTTTTCTCATTTTAAAGATACCAAACTCAAGGAGAAGACCTAGGTACTAGTTAAGGCTATTTACGAAGTATGTATAGATTCAAGTGAACATCCTACTATTGCTAAGAAAGTTTCATGGAAAGAACATCAGTTGTCAATATCTAGTAATGAGATTCCAAACTATAAGGTGGATTCTTCAAATGAAAAGGTATGTTATGATCTAGGTTGTCTCCATGTGTTATCAATTCTATCTTAGAAGAGAAGGAGAGTGATATAGAAAAGGAACTAGTTATCATAGTTAATCCTAAGAAGAAGAAGAAGAACTATAAGTATTAGATGACCAAGGAGGAGAAGGAATATGAGGAGTTATGGGTAACTCCTAGTTTCAGACCATGATAGAGCATTGTGGTGTAGAGGAGGTCTCTATCTATGCTTCTTAAGAGACTCATTTTACTAGAGAAGCAAGCATTACTATGGTGTTCTTTACAAGGTCTTAGAAGGCTAGAGATCAATGTTTTTTAGTAGGATGTGGTATGTCTAGGTGGAAGATATGTTATGGTGATGTCAGAGTGAAGTCATGATGTTGATAACTGTATATGATCAGTCTATAGGGTCAGATTGAAGGTTTCCAAGTAGAAATAGAGGATTTGTGTTTTTTCAAGATGATATTTTTTATTATAAATGTTTGTTGATCTTATTCTATCTTGTTCTAGGTGGTTTTATGGTCTAAATGTATGTTGAATTCAATTTAGATAATTTTGAGTAATTTTAGTTTTCTCAATTTTGGCTTAAGGGAAAATAGGCCTAGAATGGGTTATAGGAAGTCAAGGATCCCAAAGGTGTGAAGGATCAATTTTTGGTCTAGAATTATGTGATGGGTGTTTATAGGTGTGAAATAATTTTCAGATGTGTGTGTTGACTAGAAGGAGCTTTGTTGACTTTGTTTTGAGATTCTAAGGTTTTAGGATATGCTAGAAAAGTGATTTTCATTGTAAATTGAAGTTTAAGGCTTCTTAAAAATTTTAATGAGCCAAATGGGTTTTCAAATCAAGATAAAAAAAGATCTAAAGGTTTGTGGATTTCAAGTTTTTCATGTTTTCAAGGTGGAGGTATAATTATCTAGTATGTTTGTGAAGGAAGTACATTGCATAGATTGATCTAGGTGTAATAATTCAGTGTGATTGAATGGGAATATGAGAGTGCTCCAAAAATGAAGTTTTAGGTCTTGAAGATGTGTCTAATGAAAATTGTGGGCTCTACAAGTTCTAGGTGGGGCTATAAGGAGGCTAGATAGGCCTAGTTTGAAGAAGTGTTTTTTGCTCAATTTATCCAAAAGAGAAAGGTATATTTGTTTCAAGTAGATTTATTAAGTTGGTTTATTTCATGTTTCCTATTTGGTGAGTGGCATGAAGTTATGCTAGTGTTCACTATAGTATCTTGAGAGAGAAGGCTAGTTAGCATATATGGTGGTTCTTCATGGTGTATATAGATTTGAAGATGCTCAAGATCTGAAATGGCTCATAAATCTTGGGAGAAGTCACTTAAAAATGATTATTGATGTGTTCCATAAAATTTATATGTTTTTGTGTCTCCTTTTTTCTTTTGTTGCAGTGCTTGGTTGAAGAGAGTGTTAGCATAGAGCAAGAGGAGGTTTGTCAAGGCAAGAAGAGGTAGGCTCAATATAAGGGGGAGTTTGTATCATATTTCTAAGGTGGTCCTCTCCTATTAGTGGTATTTTCAAGTCTTTAGGATTATATTTTTTCCACTTTATCATTATGTCAAAGGGGAAGAAAGTTATTGTTGTGAAAGTACTTGAAAAGAGAAAAGAAAGGTGAGTTGTATATTGATATATGATGGTTGTTAACATCAATGATAAAGAGGGATATTATTGGAGAATTGAAAATGATGTTATGATGATGTCATGAAGGATTCCAAGTGAGTGGATGAAGTGCCTTGATAGTCTATGTGACAATGGCAAAGTGTGTAATATGGTTGTCATAGTATGCTTGAAGTATGTTTGGTTGATCTTCTATTTTGGCATGGTTATAGATGTTTAGGGATGATTATGGTGATTTCATATTCCAAAAAAGTTCCATAATATGTTTTATATGATTTGATTTATTGTGTGTATAAGTGGAGTACATATGATTGCCCATAGTTTTTATCTAGACACTTTGGGTCTAGTGGTAGAAAATTTGTGTAGGTAGTTTGATGATGTCACCATTGCCACATGTGGATGAGTTAGAGAGAGTTACTTATATGGTTATGATTACATTAGTCCCTAACTAATATGCACTTAATCTTAGGTCATGCACCTAAACTCAACCAAATATATGTGGGTGCAAATTTGGGCTCTCAAGCATTTTGATAGTGTTTTCTATGTTCAAATGGAGCGAAGTAAGCATGTTAATGATGTTATAATTCATATGCATGGAGGTTTTAGGAGGAAATGGTAGCATGGATTTGTTTATTATTGTGCCTAGTTCTTATGTGATAAATCATAGGTCATGAACCTAAGTGCGTCAAAAGATATGCAAGTGAAAATTTGTGCTATCAGGGATTTTGACAGTGTTTTCACATGCTTAGCCAAATTTACATGAGGCAAGGAAGAGCCAAGTAAGCATTTTTATGGTGGCATATATCTCATGTGTAATTTTTTTAAGGAGAAGTTGATCATATGGATTTGTTTAGTTTTGTACGTTGTTTATTTTCACTAGATTTTAGATCATGCATCGAAGTGCATCAAAAGATATGCATCAGCAAAGTTTGCCTTCCAGGCAATTCTTGACATTATTGTCCCTATGGTAGAAAAATTTGAATGAGTAGTTTAATTTCATTATATCTCACATATGTAAAGGTTTCAAGATCATTTTGACACATGGTTGGATTTTCCTATGTGAGGAGATCATATATTCCAAATTTGAGAACATGCAAGTGAGTGAGGCAAAGGATATGACCTATGTAAATTTGGCCTTCCAAGCAGATAAACAAGGTTCCCATACTTAATCAAATTTGCATAAGTTAAAGTTAGAGAAAAATCAACAAAGCACGTAGCTCCAAAAAATTTGGAAGTAATGAGATGAGGACAGGTGTACAATGTTTAATGTTGAGTAGAGATAAAGCTCAAGCTTATTCCAAGGATCAACAGTGAGTGGGTGACTATACATATAGAGATCAATGGTGCATATCAAGTTCAAGAGGTCAAAGTGATAGTTGTTTATCATTTTTAAAAACTGAGCTACCTATAGGAGATCAATGAAGTACATCAAGTCAAAGTTTTTAGATTGCACGAGATGAGGTCAAGTTATTCAATTTTTAACATTTGAACATTAGAACTTATGTATTAAATTTTGGATAAGATCGATAGTGCAAGATTGATCTAAAGCTAAGAAGACACGAGATGTGAGTTTAGTGTTCAAATTTTAATGATGACCATTTATATTTGAATATTTGAATTTACAAAGGAAAATCTAGTGCTCTATATTTGTATTTTGGCTTAGTGTTCATAGAATTTTCTCATGATGTAAAAATTGAACTTGTAGAGGATGCCAAGTTTCATATACCATTATAGATTTGAAGATCTGAAAGTGATTACAGTTATAGTTATGAAGGTTCAAAGTTGACTATGTGTTTGTGTGTATTATGCAAGTGACATGAGTAGGATAATTGATATCATGTAGATGTTTTAATATTTCATGATCAATTGGCTATTGGGGAGTGTTTTAAACTCCATAAGGATTCTCTATGTGGATTTTGGAGGTGTGATCAATCTATATTTAGTATGAACAATGCTTAAGAAGTTGAATGTGTATTTATTCATGATGTTCATATGCACTAGGTCAGTGTTTATGTTGTTTTATCATACACAAATGTGAGCAAAGTTGATTTTGATCATTTAAGGATGTTTAAGAGGACATAAGGAGTAGAATAATATAATTTAAAATGGTCCTAGGTTTTTTTTTTTGATGGAGTGATAAAGGGGTGAATAGGTCTCCAAGATACCTATAAGAGATATAAGGTCCTTATTAAAAGGTGTAACTACTTAAGGGTGACCGATAGATACTATGTCTGACCTATGAAGATTATATTGAGATATGTATTGATTAGATAGTTTCCTTAAGGTTTAATGCATTTCTAATGGCTGACCAAGATGGTGATGATCATGAATGCTCTATAAATAGTAAAACCAAAGATTATGGTTTCTAGACTTGAATGAGAGACTTGGTGTGAGACTTTTAGGGTTGTGTGGATGTGGAGATAAGTGAAGGAAAAAACCTTTGAAATAGAATTTACATGTTAGTGAGGACCAGTAGAGAGCCAATAGAATCATACATGCTTGTTTGATCAAGGTGATGAAGGTAATCACATAGGTCATTGGACCTAATAAGCCTAGAAGAGGAAGAATGTGTGAGTATGCTCATGAGATTGTTTGATAGAGTGTGTATGGTGAGAAAAGACAAGGTTAAGGTTTTGTGTGCCTTGTGGATGAGTTGAAGAGTATAATATATTGAGAACTATGTGTATGACATGTAGGTCATATTTATATCTTAATAGTGCTCTTAAAAGTTTGAAGATTGAGTGTGAGCAAAGTCTTGAAGAGTGGGGTTAGTTGGGATATGTAATGTGTCCTAATTGATCTTTATGTGTTGGTTAAATTATGTAATATTCTTTATGTAATAGGGAGATTTGAGTAAGAGTGCTCAATATATGGATTGTTAAGTAAATTAGATTGAGGTCTATCTGTATGACCATTTGGTCTTGTTGTTTATGTGGTAACAAAGTAGTTGTTGAGAAGGTGAAGAGTGATAATCAGAGGTCCATCATCAGGTGTTAAATACATCAATTCAAATATGGGGTTATTTATAGGTGTTTTTGTGTCAACTCAACATCTAAGAGGGTTACAGCCTCCTTGCAAGGTGAAACTTGCTAAAGGTCTAGTTATTGTGGTAACTCAGCTAGACAGGTGTAATATCTCCTTGTGGGATTGTTGTCTCACTAAAATAAGGGATGGTAGCTCCTTAATCAGTTAAATCTAATCTAAATTATATCTTGTCATTATAATACTATAGTTCATCTTTTAGGGTTTAGTGGATTTTATCCCCCAAGAAGGTTTACCACATAGATGTTATGTTGATGTGATGTATGCTATTGTTCATTATTTGGATGTATGTGCTTTCATTTTTATGTTATTATGTCAAGTTGATGAATGATGGAATGGTTTTGAAATTGAATGTGAATTATTGTATACTAGTTCACCCCCCTCTTAGTAGCTACCTTCTATCCAGCTGGATAGTACAAAAAGTTCACACATTTTACGTGGTTAAATATTTTCACACCTCACAAGGATTTTACAAAAAACATAATAATGTATATGAATGAAGTATTTTCATGAAAGGAGGACACCTTCAGATATAGGCAACTATGCCAAGGTATTCTCTATATTACAATAGTCAAACATATAGGTTTGTGAATCAAAAGGGTCCATAAATCCCCATCAATCCACTTGATGTTTAAATTCCATGCAAAAGAAATAAAATATCCTTTTAAATGATATCACACAATCAATCCACACATCTATTAACTTTCTCATACAATTCAATCACACTCGCCTCATTAGACCCTCCAGCCTTGAGTCGCACCCTTGGTCCTTCCAATAATCATACCTCAACCCCATTAGATGACTTGCTTATGTAAGAAATCGATGGACATCTAGGCATTATCAAAAAATTTCAAAAACAATCTTATATTATGATCTAACCAATTTACTAAATATAACATGTCAAAGGTCTAATGGTGATTTTTTTTAATGCAACATGAAATTGGGAAAGGGTGAGCTTAGCCAAGGCTTAAAGAGAGTATAATATCACTATTGTGGGAATCACAATTTCCAACAACCATTAAGTTCGATTAGAACTTATAATAAACATCCTCATGGATGAAGGACATATCCAATGCCTCAATAGACATCCTCATAGGTGTCAAGATGATGTAAATTATGAATAGACATATCTATTGATATATAATCCATTCAAGATAAATTAACATACACATGAAATCAAGCATATCCATGAATAAAATATATCTCATAGACATAAAACTGATCTAAGATCAAATAAACATGCTAAGACTAGCTAATTTTATCCCTTTTGGAAGTTACAAATCCACTTGCTTCACTAACTTAAATAATTAGAGTCTAATAAGATCAAGCCTAACTTAGTTGAAATGCATAAATTTTTAACACCACATAATATTATCTAATTATAGGATGCATAATAACTACAATCAACTAACTAGGTAACATATTAGGCAACAAAACCTCCTTAGTTTGCTTTAAAGTCTAATACATTGGAGATTTTAGTACCTCTTAGGCATTGTCAATGCAATAAATTTGTTATATCGTTCCCCCCAGCCACATATAGTGACATTGAGTCCAAGCCAAAATCTATGACTATTTACCACAGTTGTTCTTCAATGTCATTGTGAGAAGCTTCATCATAAACAAATTGTTATAATAAAAAAAAGTAAGGAAACATTACTATCTGCAAGTAACTTACCCCATAGAGACATTTCCACTCCTCTAAAACCATCCATAGTATAAACACTAGCTAGCACACCCATGCAAGTTCATAGGTTCTTGATAGCTCAAGGTGAATTTTTTCATGAGTGGAGAGATCAAGCTTTACCAACTTACTCAATAAATTTAGTCATTTTCTCACTCAATTATGCCCTCTAGGTTTTAGTTGCACCCTTGATCTTCCTTGACTTATAATGTTCCAAGTATCTAAGGAAGACTTTCTCATATAAATCGACCATAGATACCCAGATATCATTCCCCTAATTCTAAGAGTGAATCTTGTATCACCTAACTCCCATTGACCCATCCATACAAGTCAATTGTTGATAGTTGAGACTTGCCCTGACACAACAAGATTTGGGAAGGGTCAACCCCAACCAAGACTATAGGTGATAGAAACTAACATAGGAGGGAATCAAGATTCTTTGGAATCATTCCTTCTGAGTGATACACTAAAAATTATAGCAATAAGTAAATACAATATAACACCTTAATTTTTAGCTTGAAAGGCTAAGTGTCTTGTGAATTACCTCATAATGTTTTTTGATCGGGACAATTCATTAGTCACCATGTAACATCTCTACAAATGTCAGAGTTCCTTAGATAAAAAATACTACTCTGATACCAGATGAAAAAACCTATTTTCTTTAAATTTTTATATCAGATTATGCTTTAGATGCATAACAGATCCAAATCTCACTGACTAAAGTAGGTGATACTTACTTAGTCTACTCACGTATGTAAAATCAAAAAAGTTAACCTTAACATTCTATGACATTAATGATTCTCAACTAGCTCAAAGATGTGGGAACCAATTGTTGTTGTCCTAACTGATAATCAAGCCAATATCAAGCATTCTAAACACACACGGCAACCAACTACTAGTTAGAGCACATATAGATAATGCTAAGTATATAAAACATACATCAAGGATAACATTTTTTATAGAAGTGATTAAAATTCAAGGATGAAATAAGACAAGACATCATAGATAATTAATAGAGTGCTACTAGCCAAGTTTATCCATTCCTCATGGGTTAAGGTCATGAAACCATTGCCCACATACTAGTTCAACACATACACCATCTAATTAATCGATATGAATGCCACTACCTAATCAACTAATCAATGATATTATAGTAATCATCCTTGTTATGTAATGGAAAAGGTATGATGGAAGCCATTCAAGTGAATGGAATCAATATATATATATATATATATATATATATATATATATATAAAATCAATTGTTGTTTACATAAGAAAGACATAATAGTCATTTCAACATTCATTTTCACTTCAGTGTTTCAAGCCATATATATATATATATATATATATATATATATAAAATCGATTGTTGTTTACATAAGAAAGACATATTAGTCATTTCAACATTCATATTCACTTTAGTGTTTCAAGCCATATATGAAATCAAAATTTTATTGTGATCACTTAGTAGTTGAGACATTATCTTTCCTACAACCTAGGAATTTCATAAGGAAGTAATCTCAACTCCATTCAACATCATACTAAGTAAATTTAATATGTAGGATTAGCATGCTTCACCTATCTATAAATATATTTTATTCAAGAAAACAACGATTCTAAAATGAACTAGTTTGTAGAAACATACAAGCATTAAGGTTTACACATGGTTAATTACACATACCAAATTCACACTAACAACCATGTCTACTCAATAATAAAATTTTCAGCCAACAAGAAAATAGAACATTGTGTATATTCAGCCCATAAGAGTGGTATTCACATGTAATATTTAGCCATATTCAAGAATATAAATTTATAGAAAAACAAAATGCATCATATAACATTGATATTTTACTTCATATGCCAAAAGGTTTAAGGTTACTTTCTTCAACCATAGACTAGTAGGTTTTTCCAACATTAAAAATGATCATACTCCCATAATAGGCAACCTTAACAAACTAAACCAACTCATAACCTCATTTATTTCAGCAACATAATTAAATCTAAGCTTAAGAATGATAATCAATCATCAAAGGAGTTTCCTAATAACAACACACCTATGTATGCCATACCACAAGTCCCATGTATGCAAACAAGATTTAATTTACAATTTCCATATATGCATGGCTGCCAACTTATCTAAACTTATTCACATATATATTATATACAAGATAAAATATACATAAGTCTTTATATTATAGATGAACGTTGAAACCCAACTGAAGAATAACCCATCTACTTATGATATCATAAGAGTAACCACCACATGTATAGATGAACCATAAAACATATATACATGCATATCCAAGGATCTCATTATATAATTTCCTTCAACAACTATTATACAAGTTAAGATTCTAGATTACTAATGATCCAAGATAGCATACTCAAGTATGCTTAAATGTCAAATTAAGTGATCTATTAAAATACATCAATGATAATCATTACACTGATTTATTTTATTAATAAAGTCTGTAGGTTTCTATATCAAGTAAACATTTATATATGTTTAAGTAACTTTATTCATTCTATCCATCAAAAATCCTTATTCAACTAAACAAGATTATATGAATAAATCAAGAAACCCACAATGTAATGATATAGCCCAAGGGTTACTCTAAGTTAGTGACAACATAAAATCTGTATTAACTTAATAAGATCACATGATTAAATCAAGATTGATTATGCATTGGTTATATCAACAACATACTTTAGGTATAGAAAGAGAAGCTAATTAAGTGTCCAACAACTTATCATATGATGTAAATTACCTACAACAAAGTAACAATTTTAAATTCTTATTATTTAAGCTTGCATTCTTCTTTCCACATTCCATCAACACATGTTAGCATATCAACATAATTAACCAATATCAAATCATGATAAAATACTATGTTCATAAGTCAAATAATCATTAAACATTATCAATTAAGCAAAGAATGTATAAATAACATAAATAAATCATTACCAATTTAATTCATATGTTTATAAGATCATCCAAACATAGAGTAGCAAATAACTAAACTAGATAAACCCTCCTAACCATCCCTATGATCCCAACCATCAGTGGCCCTTACCACCCCAACTATCAGCTAAATAGTGGTTTTGACAAATAGAGTCATGGAGGAAGTTTTGAGCAAGTTTGGATTCTGAACCAAGGGACATCATAACATAAGAACTTAACACCAATAAAATACACCATCATCATTTTGAGGTAAGAGAAAAATAACCACACATCATTCATAAAAATTAGAAGAAGGAGCAATCATCTCCAGGCTACTGAATGATATATAAATAGACTCAAAACTAAATCCATTTCTATAGCTTTTAAGATAACTAACTCGGATCCCTTCCAATCATGCGGTCAACCCAAGTTGATCTAGATACAAATTATACCCCAAAGATACAAGCATACCAGCTAATACTTTTTTATTCTAGTCTAGTCTAAGAATGGTGATTCAACAAGGGTACACTTCATGTAGTCAAAAATAAAAAGCACAACCTATAACTCAATCGTTATACTCAACTAAGCTAAATCCAACAATAAAATCATACAAGTGATGTAAGTTAGGAAACTCAGTGATACAAATTTCTCATGGTAATAATTAAGGAACCCAACACTCAATCAAAACCATATTTGAATATAAATCATAACCGATTTAAAATCAAAACAATCAACATATAACAATCAGTTCATGCATTATTTAAATTTCCAATAACACCAACAAGTTTTGAAGTGGAAAAAATTAATTGAATAGACATTTCAAACAATAAAATTATTTTAAATCCAAAGACCACTATAGGTGTTTGAGGAGACCATTATGAGGTCTCTCAACCTCATATGATCTCCAAATATTAAAAATCAGATCAACATGAGTTACAGAATAATGGACTTGTTTTAAAAAGTTTTTAAATAAAAATAAAATCCTCATTATAAAATGGTGATTCCAATAGGGTTTTATACATTTTTCAAGTTTTAGTGATACATAAATATATAGAACTCATATTAAAACCACAACTAAAATTAACCGTTCAAAATGATACATAGGAGGTTTCAATCAAAACTAATTACAAATAATTTTAACCAATTCAAACGAAAGAAAGGGAAACAACCTAACTAATTTGTTAAGTGGAACCAGCCAGTCAACTTGTCTTTAACACAAAGGAATTCAACATAAATAAAAAATAAAGGTATATCTCTCCAACCAAGGCACATCCATATGGCCAAACTCATGTCATTCAACACACTTACCTAGCCAATTCAAGAATAAGGTCTCAGCCAAATATTGATTCCAGGGGACATATTATCCAAGATTAAAAACTTACCCCTTTTAGTTTTAAGAGACTTAGATCAAATTAATTTGATATTGGAAATTATAATAACATTCCAAAATCGTAGATATCATAATAGGTTCAACACTTTTACACATTTAAGGCCTAAATCAATTTTTATTTAAAATAGAGGATTAATAATAATCTAAAATATGATTATTCAAAATGGAAAAATATAAAATGATAATCCAAAATATGTCATAAAGGTGAATATACCCAAGTCGATTTAGTTTTTTAAAAAAACTTTATATTGACACTTTAAATACTTTGCTTAAAAGTTTAATGTGACCCCCAAATTGATTTCTTCTAGTTTATCCATGAATCGACTTCATTTACCTTTATAGCCAAAATAATAGGTTACGATGACCCACAAGGCTAAAATCCAAATTGTATAAATTAGACAATTAGCACAACAGTCTAAAACCATGAAGGGTTAGGTGTTGGGTTTAAAGAAAATGATTTCATATTTTAATATCAATAAAAATAAGTAATAACACCTAGTCAAAAACTTACATTAGGTAGGGTTTATTGAAATTTAATCTAGTTTAAATAGCACAAGGGCCAACAACATAACAATTTCAATTTACACTGTGTTTCTCAGAATAGGGGGTTTGACAATATCCACAAACACTCAGCAAAACTAACATAACAACAGGATTTGAAATGGTCAAGTCATGGCATTTGTAGAGTAATAATAAAAAGGGGGAAAATTACATTGATTATTCATTCCAAAAGAACAAACCAACTTAACAGTCAGATCAACTTATCAAATATAATGAAAGGAGAGTTAATGTGCATAATGCTAGCAAACAAATCTGTAATTATTCCTTGCTTTACTCATGGTGTGAATCAACCAAGTAGATTTGAATCCATGTCAAAGGAAAAGTCAATCACGCCCAAATCCAAACAACTCCCCATGCATATATTTGACCTCTTTATTTCCCCTCACCCTCACCCTCACCATGCTCCTTCTGCCCTACATATCCTCTGCATTCTATTTTCTTCCCCTACATTTTTATTCTCCGCTTTCCTTCCCTACATTTTCCTTCCCCATGCATGTTTCTTTTTGTTAGAAAAATATTAAACTAAAAACAAATGCAGTACACAGAAAATAAACCAGAAGAAAAAATATATAACTTAAAACAAGAGAGACAAAGAAGCAATTTGATATGCTTGCTGCAAAATTGTCTTCATATATCTTTATTGAAAGGAAATTGAAATATATACATAAAATAGCAACTACAGAAAAAGAAACTAAAAACAAATAAGGGAAACTCTCCCTAAAATCTAAGATGGGAAACTTTCCCAAACAGAAAAAGAAATACAAAAAATGTTGGGAAACATTCCCAACGAACAAAGACAATCTGATTTTTATCTTATTTTAACATCCTCCCTAAAATCTGATTTGTGGGATAGCTTCTCATCCCTAAAATATTCTTCAGTCTATTGAAATCTTCTTCTTTCAAAGTTTTGTCAAAATGTCAGCAACCTAATCTTTGGACCTGCAATAAAAAAATTTGATTTCTTTATTTTTAACCAGCTCTCTGATGAAGTGAAATTTGATGTCTATGTGCTTGCTTCTTCCATGAAAGACTCTATTTTTAGAAAGTGCAATGGTTGATTGATTATCACAAAATATAATTGTTTCTTCCATTTGAGGCTGCATTAATGCTTCAAGCATCCTTCATAACCAAACTGCCTGATAACCAGCTGAAGTGGCTGCCACATATTTTGCTTCTGCTGAGGACAATGCAACAATGGGTTATTTCTTTGAAGACTATGAAATTACACCTGACCCAAAATTAAAAGCATAGCCAGAAGTACTTTTCTATCATCTTGATTTCCAGCCCAATCACAATCTGTATAACCAGTTAACCTCAAAACACCCTTCTTTTCATAAAAAATTCCATGATTTGCAGTCCCTTTTACATACCTTAGTATTCTTTTACTTGCTTGTAGATGAGTATCATGTGGATCCTCCATGAACCTACTTATCAGGATTATTGCATACATGATATCTGGTCTTGTTGCAGTTAAGTACATTAAACTTCCAACCAAACTTTTATACAAAGTAGAATCTACCTTTTTGCTTTCATCATTTTTGCTCAACTTCAAACCCATGGCAATAGGTGTAATTGTTGGTTTGCTATTTTCCATCTTGAACCTTTTCAAAATATCATTTGCATATTTTTCTTGTGAAATGAAAATTCCATCACTATTTTGTGTTACTTCAAGACCAAGATAATAGTGCAACAAACCAAGATCAGTCATTTCAAATTCCCTCTTCATTGCCACTGAAAATTCTCTAAGCATGTTTTCATTATTCCTGGTATAAAGCAAATCATCAACATAAATACAAACTATCATAACATCTCCTTACTGATTTTGTTTTATGAATAAGGTGGGCTCATAAGGGCATTTTCCAAAAACATTTAAAAAAAAAATGATTCAATCCTTTCATACCAAACTCTAGGTGCTTGCTTTAAACCATACAAAGCTTTCTTTAGTTTGAGCACCTTACCTCTTTGACCTTTAATCTCAAAACTAGGTGGTTACTCAATATAAATTTCTTCCTCCAATACACCATTTAAGAATGCTGATTTTACATCCATATGAAAGACTTTCCAACCCTTTTGTGCTAAAAGAGCTAAAATCATGTGAATAGTATCCATTCTAGCAACAGGTGCAAAAACTTCATTATAATAAATACCTAATTTTTGTTTGTATCCCTTTACTACCAATCTGGCCTTGTATTTATTCACTTTACCTTGCTCATTGTACTTTGTTTTATACACCCAGTTTACTCCAATTGGCTTCTTATGCTTAGGGAGATCTGCAATTTCCCAAGTTTGCTTCTTTGCTATGGTTGCAATTTCTTCATTCATAGCTTTAATAAATTTATCATCATTTATAGCTTCTTCAAATGTAATAGGATCACTATTAGCAAAAAATGCAAAATGACAAATATCTTCATTTACCTCTGTTGTTTCTTGATATATGTCAGACAAACTCCTTGTTTTCTACCACCTTTTTGGAGATTTTTGTGGTGGATAATGGAGAACTACTTGATGAAACATGTCTATGACTTGGTGGAGATGAAGAAGAACCTCTTCATAGTGCTAACTATTGAATGCTACTACTGCTGGCTCTTGTGTTAACAACTGAAATTTCTTGTTGATTTGTAGCTCTATCTTCAATGTTAATTGTTTGATATTTCTCTTCCAATTTCCAACACCACTCCTAATCTTCAAGAAACTTTGCATCTCTACTTATCACCAACTTTTTTGTCTCTGGATTGTACAACCTGTATGCCTTGGATTCTTCACTGTATCCAACAAAGATACATTTTTCTACCTTATCATCCAATTTCTTTCTAAGTGCATCTGGAACATGAGAATAAGCAATACAACCAAAATTTCTTAAATGACCTACCCGGGGTTTGTATCCTCCCCAGGCTTCTTCTGGTGTCATGCCCCAAATTGAGTTTGTGGGACATCTATTCAAAATATAACCTGCACAACAAACTGCTTCTGCCCAAAAAACCTTAGGTAAATTCTTAACATTAAGCATACTCCTTACCATATTGAAAATTGTTCTATTTTTTCTCTCAGCTACACCATTTTGCTAAGGTGTATACCTTGTTGTTAGCTGCCTTTTTATGCCCTTTTCAATACAATAATTATGAAAATCATGTGAAATATACTCTCCACCCCTATCAGTCCTCAAAATTTTGAGAAAATAACCACTTTACTTCTCAACTAATTCTTTAAATTCTCTGAATTTCTTGAAAGTATCAGATTTATTTTTCAAAGGATACACCCAAAGTTTTCTACTATAGTCATCAATAAATGTCAAAAAATATCTCATACCAGATAATGAAGTAACCTCAATTGGTCCACATAGATCTAGTGAACTAACTCTAATGGCTTTGAAGCTCTCCAAGAATCCCTTACTGGAAAGGGTTCTCTATGGTGCTTTCCAACAATACAACCTTCACATTCTTCATCTGGTCTTTGGATAAATGGTAAACATGTTACCATGTTCTTTTTATACAAAATATTTAGTCCACCAAAATTCAAATGACCAAACCTAAGATACCATAACCACTATGTGTCTTTTACAAGAGCACTGAAACTTAAATGCATATTGTTTCTGATACTAAGAGAAAACATCTTATTAGCAGTCATGGGTATTTTGGTTATCAGCTTGTTTTTACCATCAACAATAATGCATGAACCATTTTCAAATTTGATAGTGTGGCCTTTTTTCACAAGTTGGCCTACACTTAACAAGTTATGCATTAAGCCTGGTACATAAAACACATCACCAATATATTTTTTTCTCACCTTGTCTTGTTGTGATTAATATCCTCCCTTTCCCCATGACTGGTGCAACTGTATTATTTCCCATCTTGACTTCAGATTTGATAGACTCATCCAAATTATGAAATATCTCTTTGTGTCCTGTCATATGATTAGTGCACCCACTGTCAACATACCATTTGTCATCATTTACTTCCTCCTTTGTGCTGCATGTTAGCAAGACATATCCTTCCTGCCCTTCACCTTCATTTGCATATTGGGCTTCTTGTTTACTTTCATTTGCAATCTTTTTCCTACATTCAGATGCAAAATGTCCATACTTTTGACAGTAATAACATTGTAAAGATGATTTATCATACCTCTAGAAACCTCTTCCTCTTTGCTGAAAATTTGCTCTACCTCTACCTCTTGCTTGAGTGAAACCACAATTTTATTCATCATTTCTATTGCCTCTTTGACATCTACCTCTTTGTTGAAAACGTCCTCCTCTTCCTCTTGAATTTCTACCTCTTCCTCTTTGTGCTGAAGATGATTCTAGTGTTGTTTCTTTTTCTTTCAAAGATACCTTTCTCTTTAAAGCTTTCTCAAGTGGCTCCTTTGTTGATTTATTTATTCTATGTTCATGTGTGTACAATGAACCCATAAGCTCATCTATAGATAAAGATGTTAGATCTTTTGATTCTTCAATAGCTATAACTGCAGGATCATATTTTTCAGGCAAACTTCTTAAAAAAATTTCAGCAATTTTTTGATTAGTCACAACCTCACCATTTGATTTCATCTGATTAACTATATCCATTGTACAAGTAAAGAAATCTCCTAAACTTTTTGAATCTGACATTTGTAAAATTTCAAAATCTTTTCTAAGCATTTGAAGGCGAACTGTTCTTACTTTTTCTGTACCTTGAAATGATTGTGCAAGGAGATCCCATGCTTCTTTGGCCTTTGAAGTGGCTATAACTCTTGGAAGAAGAGTTTCATCAAGACCCTACACTATGAACAATAATGCTTTCTGATATTTTTTTTATTATCCCACAGTAAATCCCTTTCATTTTGTGTGAGGGATGCTAATGCTACTGCATCTACTAGTTCTGAATACCCATTCTGCACAAGATCCCATAGCTCCTGTGACCTGAACAAAATTTTCATCTGAAAACTCCAAAAATCATAATTTTTTCCATTAAATTTAGGAATTTGTAGCTGTGTATTGTTAACATTTATTGTCATTTTGAACTAGCTCTGATACCATATGTTAAAAAAATATTAAACTAAAAACAAATGCAGTACACAGAAAATAAACCAGAAGAAAAAATATATAACTTAAAACAAGAGAGACAGAGAAGCAATTTGATATGCTTGCTACAAAATTGTCTTCATATATCTTTATTGAAAGAAAATTGAAATATATACATAAAACAACAACTATAGAAAAAGAAACTAAAAACAAGAAGGGAAACTTTCCCTAAAAGCTAAGATGGGAAAGTTTCCCAAACAGAAAAAGAAATACAGAAAATGTTGGGAAACATTCCCAACGAACAAAGACATATCTGATTTTTATCTTATTTTAACACTTTTTTTCCTCTCCCTTTTCCTTCTTCTCCCCTACGTGTCCCTTTTCTCCACCACCTTCACTTCTTTTCTTACTCTTCCTTCTTTCCTCCCTACGCTTCCCTCCACCTACCCTCTTTTCTTTCCTGCTCCCATAACTCGCCATACTCCACTTTAATGAAGAGAGAGAAAATATCCCTTTTTTCTAAAACCATCGACCTATCCTTTCTTCCATGTGACCCACCATCAAAACTCTTAGGGCAACGGTCATTAATGACCACTTTTCAAAATACAACCATCAAGATAATAAAATATAATAAACATAATTAATAACAACACACACACACACACACACACACACACACACACATATGCCAATTAAATGTTTAAAAACTATAAATTAATAAAGATAAATAATAACAATTAAAATAATAAAATTAGATATTATTTTAAATGTTATTAAATGTCTAAATATCATAATAACCTATTAACTAGGTCATCGACACTTAACCAATCACCAGGAAAATAAATCATATGAAAGGGGGGGTGTGATGGGCAGGAGTGGCGGAGGTGGAGGTAGGCCTGGGTAGATATCTTAGAGAGTCTGAGATAAGCGAGGGCGAGTCAAGTGGACCCAGGGTGGCGAAGAGTACATAGGAGAAATAAAAAGCAGAAGTTCAAGTGGATGAAAACAACAACAAGCAAAACGCAGAGACCAAACCGTAACATGACAAGACACAAAATCAAAAAGTGTCGAAGCAAGAAATAATATAAGACTGCACAAACAAATAACACCACTGTCCAAAGGCACGACACTAACCAAGAATACAAGGTTACCTATCGAAACTCATTTGATTACTCAAAACCACTCCGCTACCCCAAAAGCCGATCCCAGCATCCAACCTAGCTCATAAACAACACCTGCAACCATTGAGTATATACATCAGTAATATCGAATTCCAAAATCGATAAAATGATGAAATAATAATAAACTGTGATCAATATCAAATAATTCATACATCGTCAAGTGCAGAATTATAACATGATAAATACATCACTACAATTAAATTTCATAATATCAAAATCTAACAATACAATCCAACAAAGTAAGGGGGTGCAACAACAACTATACATATACTATATCAACATTTAAATAGTCATGTAGGGGTACACAAGGGCGAGGTCGTAACATATTTGCATTAAAGTTTTATCATCCATTGTTTCCAGCGAGAAACAACCCTGGACGTACTCGATCCTACCTCAAACCCATATTATTCATGTTTAAATGCAATCTGCGATAGCTAATTTACTATGGACAATAGAAAACGCTCTTCGGATATGATTTCAACATCATCGTCTACGTCCAAACCAATTAAAGTTGCGTTACGACGGATTTCTCGAAGTCACAAAATATATAATAACCGTATCTGTATCTGGACGGCACGAAAGCCACTTCGTCGCAAGCATTGGAATTCACTAAAGATTTACCCTATGTAGACATTTAAAATCTCAAAACACAACACACATTTTTAAGGAAAATTCATCTTGCGCTTATGGCTAACCCACTGGAGGCTATTCTAAGTCCTCAATCTGGCTGTCAGGCATATTTAGATTATGTGCACAAATTAACATTGGAATTGGAGTTAGAATTGAAGAAGAAGCCTGCAATCCAAGAAAAGACCATAGAAATGGATAGTGAGATATGGAGCAGGCTGCCGGAAGAATTATTTATGCGGGTTTTTATTCATCTGCCCACTCCCATCCTTAGAAAATTTAGGGTTGTTTGTAAACGATGGAGGTTTCTCCTTCCACCAGCAAAGGCCTTCCAACAGATATCAATAACTTTTCCTCCTTGCTCGTCCCCCGCTTTTCTCATAGGCGGCCTGCGTCGTTCGGATCGTTCCGATATTATGAGCTCTATCATAAAAGATCTCTATCTACTTCATTCGCCGCCCACTTTTAGTATGTTCAGACTCTCATTAGATTTTATGGCACCCGACTGGGGGAGTGTAGTGTGTGCCTGCAAGAGCCTCCTTTGTTGTTCTACGCGGGGAACAAACACTTTGTTTTACATCTGCAATCCTGTTATCAGGACATGGAAAATGCTGCCACCTCCGATTCAGCTCAGGTCTAGAAGACATTTCATTGCCCTGGCGTTTGATTCCCGCACAAGGAGATGCTTGTTAGTTATAGGAGTAAACAGTGACCCCAGAGGCGGACAGAAAAACGCTATGGTGATGGAGATCTATGATTCAGAGACAGATGCATGGACCAAACTGGAGATGGATTTGCCCCTATCAATTTGGCCCGGAGGAGAAGGGGTATATTCTAGAGGGAGGTTTTATTGGATTAATAACCGCCCAGTTGGTCACGGCAGGCCGGTATTTTTCAGGTATGATGTTGCAGCATTTAACATAGCGGAGAAGCGTTGGGAGGTTATTAGCCAACCACAGAGAATAGATGCTCCTGAGGTTGAATACACATGTCTTTGGAAGTTAATTGGGTATGACGGGAAGGTGGTTTTAGTGTATCAAAGAGATCTGTCTTTATGGAAGTTGAATGAAAACGAAGAAGAGATAAAACAGAGATGGTCTCCATTGCAGGCATTTCCAAGGAGCCTATATGATGAAGCAGTGAGGCTTCGTATAATTAGGGTGGATAGAAATACAGAAACCGCTGTAAACACGTCCACACTTCCGCAAGTGGTAATAAATAGTCGTGGGTGGGTTTTGGTGCACCTGCCATGGAATAAGTTGGTTGTATTTGATGCAGAGGGAAGAGTGATGAGGATCATTGAACGTAAACTGCTGACAATATTTGAACAAGCTACAATGCCAATACCATTAAATCCTTATGAAATCAACAATGTTTGGTGGCCTTAATCTCAGTTGGGTCTCTGTGTTCTTCCCAGTGCCTCTACATTTCTGGTTACTGTTTTTAATTTATTCCTTCCGGATGTCAACAATGTTGTCCACGACTTCTGATCAAATGCTTTAAATGGAAAACGTGATCTTCAATTAAATCTTCAGCCCGCTTATAGAAAGCGCACAAGCAGTATTTTCAAATGGAAGATATTATTTTGCCGTGTATGTTGAGGCAGTCAGCCTTAAGTGCCACAAATATTTAGAGTTTTTGGCTCTCAAATTACTTGTAACTTAGTTTCTTAAATATTTCAATATAAGTTTCTTAAATATTTCAATTTTATATGTGAGAATCACATATTGGGAAGGCATGGTATTTGATTAGTTCACATGTCTCAATAGAGATAGCAAAGACATATATTTAAATACATTTGAATAAGAATCAACCTCCCCCTATTTCATTTGAGATAACAAGACATATTTAAATGCATTTGAATAAGAATTAACCTCCCCCAAGGTTTTATTAAAATTAAAAGAGGATGAAGATTGTTATGTATATTAATGTAGGAAAAGATTGCAAAGTGAAAAGTTCTAAACAATATAGTCGCAGGCTTTATATATCAGGGAACCCTTTAAGATTCATCTCATAAAAAGACAAAATCAAAAGATGTTGTTCTCCACCATTGTAATGTTGATACGTGACTATTAGTTGGTTGAGGCGGTGCAGGGGCTGTGAGAACAAAGCCTTTGCTAAAATTTTAATTCTAACAAAATAGTGGCAATGGTAGTGGAAACTGCCCTTGATCGTCAGATCATGAATAAGATTTGTAGGCACATAGAATTTACCTCCAGTGAGGATTGTATTCTTCTAAATCTCTAAACTAGTTCCTGTAAATAGTGACTTGCATATTTTTATCAATACGATCTGTGTTTTGTGCCACCATCAAAATATTTTAATGGTTATGAGATAGATGACAGTTTGAGACCATAATATTTGTGGATCCTTGGACAACAGAAATCAGACCAACCTATCCATTAAAGGAGGTGACGGGATCCACCCACACCTTACTAGATTGAAATATGTGAATTATGTCAAAGCTGGTGTCACTGACATGGATGTTGTGGATAATCACATTTTGGACTATATTTAGACCAATCGAGGAGCCAATGATGATCACTCTTACTCTTATGTTGTCTATGGTAGTGTAGTTGAAGACATGCAACATTCATTGCAAGTGAATTGTCATGTAGTAGGAGAAAGTTATCCATACTCCTTTAGGGTTTGAAGAGTACATCCTAATTGTGTATCATAATGTGCTTGGAGCAGGATTGTAGGGATTGTCATCTGATCTGGTCACTATGTACGATAAACCTCCTCGCCCCCCCTCAACTCCTCTTACAAATCCTACAGCGCATTTGGGAATTATTTGACCTTGTCCACAGCGTGAGAACTAGGATTTGGTCCATTTGCTCCTCTACATTTATGTCTATTTATTCCTACCCATGGCCATGCAAGACCTGCTTCAAACATCATGAATGATAACAATCATATAAGTACATGAATTTAAAAATTATATGCTAAACTGCTTAAATGGTTATTTTATGTGAAAGCAATTATGTAAAATATTTATGGAATGTAGTAACAAAAAAAGGCTACCTATGGAATCAATAAATACGTATTCATGGGAATTATAGTAGTTATAGATAAGGAATCTTACTCATAGGAATTATAATAGTAATAGCTAAAGAAAAAGATTAACAAATCCAACACCAGATTTAAAAATATACAAACAGAGTTGATTTAAAAATAATTTTCATAGAGTAATAATTATTGGTGAATATAATGATATAGATCGATAGGTATTGTTATGACATCCCCAAATCCTATGAGGCATGTTTATCCTTCAACAAAAATCAAATAAAATAAAAAATAGAAACGCTACTCTCTCATTTCAGTTTATTAATAATTTAGTTCAATTAGTATATTGTTAAATTATTCATTGAGGTATAAATTTGACATGATTCTGTTAAATCATTCATCGAGGTATTAATTTTATTTCAAGTGATTTTAAATTATTAAATATTAAATTAACTAATTAAAATAAATAACTAAATATCTAAATATTACATTATTTAATAAAAAAACATTATTAAATATATCTACATCTTTAACATTGAACGAAAGAAAATCTAATGGCGGTTGGGATCCATAATGTTTATTCTCCAACTGAAAATAAAAATTTATTATCCTTTCATTCTACTATAACCCATATCTTTTTCTAGGGTTTGTAGAGAGTCTCCAAATATGACATTTTGACTCTCATGGGTAGTGGAATTGATCAATACACCATTGGTAACATGCATTTGTAGATTATTGATCGATGTACTCAATCATGCACTATAAGACAACATCTACAAATATAAACTACAATCACAAGGAAGAGCCTCCAACACTGCCTCCTCTCCATTTCTTAGAAGCAAACAATCAGAAAAGACTAGGCTTGTAAGTAAAATCCAATAGCTTAGGATGAGTGGTTAACAATGAGAGAAGAGTATATATAAGCAATTCCAGACCCTGATCCTATTGTTCCACTAAATGGAATTGTGTGGCCTCCTATCATGGAATGGTGTATGCGGTTGTCTGCCAGGGTACATGAAACATTTTCTCCAATTTACCAAATTTATTGGAACTCATCGAGATATTTATTAATCTATTAAGTATACAGAGAAAATAGCCCAGACTCGCTGTATGAAAAAATGAGAATATCACAATCAAAAAAATATAATAGATATTATATAATATCTATATAAAAGAAATCAAAAATTTTGATAATTGAATTACGCGACTTAAAACCAAAAAGAGTTACAAAATAGTGAAGAACAAAAATAAACACTTAACAGAAAAAAAACACAAATTAAAATACCTTATCATTGAAGTAAGCCAAATATGAACTACCTTTATTTAACCTCCGGCTTTTCTTACACCATGAGGGCAACTGCTAGTATATTAAATAGTTATATTTTATAAACTTGACTTGTAATTTTTAATTTCAATCATGACAAGGTATTATAAGTTTTATTTGAGATAATATTTTTGATCAACAAATAAATGAAAAGTAAGTATTTTTTATCAATATTAAAATTTATAATGTTTATAATCAATTTTAATAATTTTTTGATTATAAAAAAATAATTCATTTAGTATTTTATTGATTAATATGACAATTTTAGGATGTTATTATAACATTTTTTTTTTTAATTTTTTACAACAAAAAATCTATAAATAATGTATTTTTAGATTTTAATATTGAAAATGACTTTAGAAACATGCAATTAATGACATGTAAAATAATTAAATAGTAACTAAAAATTTAAAAGTGACATGCATATATATATATATATATATATATATATATATATATATATATATATATATATATATATATATATATATATATATATATATATGACTTTTAAACGAAAAAAAATTGTGTCATAAACACTAAATATTTAGATTATTCACTATCATTGTCAATTATGTGATTTGTCAAAATCGTAGATGAAAAAGGATAGACTTATTCACTTCGCAATTCTTAACCACTTCACTATGCAATAAACAAATAATGTGCAATGATTACATCAATATTTGAACTTAGAATTTTCTAAAATATAAATTATATAATGTGACCATATAATTATTAATCATTCTCAAACCCATGTTTTATTATAACTATACATCGTAAGTGGTCACTAAATATAGGGTTATGTCACCACAACATATATATATATATATATATAAATAATGCTATAATTTTTTTATGAGATAAGAATGAACATCAAATTTAATTGTTGATGTAAAAAAAGATCGTAGTCATCCATATAAGACCATCACATGATACCATGGTTATTAAGTTCCATTTTTTTAATATTTTATTTGTTTTGCAACACCATGTACAATGTAGCTCCTCGATCCAAGTCTATCCTATTTTATTTTAATTACGTCCAAATTGAAATGATGCATAGAAATTTCCTATTGAATCACTTCAACAAAGTCTTCTTTCATGCTTTAAAGTGGTTGATTTGTATTCCTTTATCCACTTATGACTTTGATTTTGTCCCCTCACACCGACACGTGCAAGGTTTAATTACTTCATAGTTAAAAAGTATTACGTTCAAGGAGTTTAGTAAAGCTATTGAATGACTTTGCAAAGTCCATGTACCCATTTAAGTTCTTAATTTTAATTTAAAACCCTCATATATCAATATTATTATAAACAGAAATATGCCACTCCATCGTGAGTAGAAATATGCCATGAAAAAATAAATCCAAAAACATGAGTTTGGAAATCATTATAAACTTTATGACTCTAAGATCACTAAGTGATCACTATATGTTACCTATTTGATCACAAGCTTTCTCAAATATTGATTGTGTGATAGTTAACTTTAAATTATGTGACTCAATTCATTTATTATTTGAAAAATGTAAAGTGATCGCTTCATTTTTTTGTACAGTAAGAAGCTGGAACTCTAAGAATATTGAAGCCACATTTATATATGAATGGATCCATGTGATTCTATTGATGCAAATGTGAACAATAAAAATTCCATGAGTTCAAGCCAAAGGGTGATCTCCACATGTCACTTTATAAAGGATATAGACATAGACATACTCAAATTCAAAAGAAGATGATAGACTTGGATACAATGAAGAAAATAAGATCGATGTGACTCAATGAAAAATCAATAGTTGCCACCTATCATATAATGAGTGGTCACCATGAATTAAAAGGGAGGAAAGATTATAGCTTGACAAAATGACATCACATAAACCCCTAAAATGGTCACAAGTTGACATAAGAGCACAAACATCTGAATCTTAGTGGACATCTTTTCTTTTGAGACTGAATTAGATGAAACAAGATCCATATCAAATGTAATAGAGGAAGTAAAAAAAATCAATTTAGTGTTATAGCCACACATTAGACCATAATATACGTTGTTTTTATGTTCATATCTTATTTTTTGAGTCAATTTGATTAAATGGTTCTCCAAATAAGTAGTCTTAGGTCAATTCATGGTGGCAAGCATACATTAGACTACTATGTATTATTTTTATGTGTTTGTGTTTCTTTAATATAGTTATTTTAACTAAATGATGCCTCTATCATGTGGAATTGAGAAAACATATATTGTATTAGGACTAGGGTCACATATTACATAAACATGTGTCTTTTTTATGTTTTTATGTTTTCTTTTTAAAGAAAATTTGATTAAACAAGCCCCTTATCACTCAAAATCAAGGTAACCAAACTTGATTTAGGGATACAGACACACATTGGACCATACAAGTATCATTTTTTTTGTTCATGTTTCCATTTTATAGTCAGTTTTAATAAAAAAATATGTCCATCACATGTAATAAAGGTAACAAATGTTAATTTTTGGCTATGAGAACACAATAGACAATAATGTGTCTTTTTTGGTGTGTTCGTATTCCCTTTTTAGATTTATTTTTAGGAAATATGACCCCTATCACATCTAATATAAATAACCATGATCAATTCACAGCTATAAGAATACATTAGATCATAATATATGCTATTGTTTTGTGTTTTTATCTCATTTTTAGAAGTAACTTGACTAAATAGGTCCCTTATCATGTGCAATCAAGGCAACATATGTTGATTTAGGGTTAAGATCATGTATTAGAACACCATGTGTCATTTTTGTATGTTCATGTTTCATTTCTAAATTGAATTCAACTAAAAAAGCCACATATCATGTGAAATTTAGATTAAAAGATCTATTTAGGGCTAAAGAAACCCATTATACCACCATGTATCATTTTATATTTTCACATTTATTTTGTATAATGAATTCCACTAAACCAAGCCCTTATCACTTTCATTCTAGGAAACTAAGGTCAATTTAGGGCTACATTCATAAATTAAACCATAATGTGTAATTCATGTGTGTTTATATGTCTATTTTAAATTGAATTTGACTAAAATGGTCCTATATAACATTAAATTTAGGCAAGGTTGATATATTTATGGCTACGAGCACATATTAAACCATAACATGTCATTTTTATGTGTTTATGTGATGTAGGTGCATGAATAATATAGATCAATCATGCATCTAAAGACCTTGATAAAGGTATTTGAGGCTATGGTTTTATAATAATAAGCCATTATCATTCTTCATTTAGTGTTGTTAGGTCCATTGGTGATGTTTCTTCATTTTCTTGCCAAAATGGGAGAATTTTAAATTTGTATTGAAGGTTTAGGCTTAATGTAAAAGGTTAAATTTATTTGTGTGGGTCATTTAGGGTTTTGTTAAGTGTATTAAGTTTCATTCAACAACAAACTCCATATAAATCCCCTCCAAAAAGTTGGCCAAGAAAATTACAAATTAGAAAATGCTAAGTTTAGAAATTTTGGTTGAGTCATACTTTTTGAGAGAATTATGTTAATAAAAAACAACATGATTACAATATTATGAAATATAAACAATCTCATATGGTTTGAATCATATATAATAAATTCTAATAACGTCATAAAGTAGGTGGAGAACCCATTCTTGTGGTGGGTTGCTAATTTTAGAAGATTTATAGTGGTCTATATTATTGAAGACATATGGATATACATAGTGTATATTGTTCTTGAAAAGTGTTATTATGTTATATTAAATCTGATTCATATATTCATTAATTCACCTTGATTTTTTTAATGTATAAGTTCCCATTTTCATGATTGTTTTCAAGAAACATGGAATATTGTATTGTTACAGACTGAGAAACATTGCAAATCACATGTTTTTGAGTGTATGGGATTGATAGAATCATTGGAGAGGTAAGATACAATACCCTATGACATATTATATCCATTTTAAGGATTTTATCAATTACCATCCAGTCATTTAATGTATTTTTATTGTCTTGGGCCTGAGTTTTATGTTAAAACCCAATAATAGGGTTTTGATACAAAATGTATCATATCTTTGTAAAGACCATGTCAAAAAGTCTGAAATTTGGTCATGATTTTACCTTGAAACTAATTTAAATGATATAATTATATTTTTTTTTTTAAATTTCCCTAAAGCGTGTAATAAAGATGACTATGTTAACTGGACCTATAGGTTGTCTAAGAGTATAGGGTTATAGCCAAGGAATACTTAATTTTATCTTAAAACATAGTATAAATTCATTAAAAACTTGGTGTGTATGTGAATAAAGGTTTCCTTAATAGGATATACTAAAAATTTAGGTCTGAAATAGCCTTAAAAGGAAAGTTATAGGTGACTACATATATTTCAGACCTGTAAAACATAAGAAAACATGTAATTTTAGTAATGGAAACTTATGTAGTTGATAAAGTAATTCTTCAAATGATTCCAAATTTGGTGAATATGTGTTAAAGAGTTTTATAAAGAGGATAAATTTAGTTTTATTAAGATAAATAGCTTTTAAGAGAAGCTATCAGTGATTGTGTGTAATTAGACCACGTGGTAGGCTTAAAGATAAGGCTAGAAGATAAGATTGTGATCTCTCCACATAAAATTAAGTGTTGAAAGGTTATAAATACCATTGATAGACCTAAGATAATTTTTTTGAATGATACTTAGGATCATATCCATAACAAAAATAATATAGTGTTATCTTATTCATAAACTAAGTATAAAGGAGAGGATACAAGCCTATCAAATGTGAAGAAGAAATCAATCAAGTGCTAAGTTTCAAACCTTGAAGTGTAAATTAAACCATTTATGATATCATAGCTCAATAAGAGATTTGGGAAGCTTAAAATATCACAGATCAAGATTTATAGTTTTTTAGAGAGTGTGTGAAAATTTCATTAAAATCAGAGAAGAAGAAAGAAAGAAGATTCTTAGAAACCTTGAGGAAGAAAAGGAGATAAATAAAAAATAAGAAGCCCTATATCCTATCTGGGATTGAAAATTGATGATAAAATAACCTGTAAAATCTCAAAATAAATTCCAAGGTGAATAAGGACTAGAGATACGAAAAGAATAGGTTGGAAAGAAGTAACCTAGGTGAGGTTTCTAGCAAGGTGAGAAAGACATGAAAAGGAATAGTAAGCACTTAAGGCCTGAATTGAGAGATAAAATAAGAAGGTGAATAAATTTAGGATTAGAGGAAGGAACAATAGGTTGACACAAGACAATAATAACAAGGTGAAGGGCATAGTTGAAGGAAAATACCACATAAAGATGAAAGAATATATTAAGAAGAAAGAGTTAGATATGGATAAGGAGAAAATTGAGCTAAAAGAATAGTTAAACCTCATGATGGAGCTAATAAAAGAAGAATAAATCTAGTATTATGCTTAGAAGTTGAGAAGAAAAGTAAACTGACCTATATTATTATTGATTGCAAAGAGAATAAGGCACAATTTGATTGCCTTGATAAAAAAAGCAAAGAAGGAAACTAATAGTTCATTGAGGCATGGAGAAAGGAGTTGAATGAAGGAAGAGGCATGAAAAATAGTCATCGCAAGAAGAACAATTAGTCTTCATTACCATAGGAAGGACCAATGTTGGGTGAGGAAGAAATGGGTGGGAGACAAATAGAAGGCCTAACAAACTCAATCAAGCATGAGGAAGTTATGCTAATCTTAGAGGCATCAAGAGGTGAAAATTAACCTATGGTTTTTGAAACTAATAATTTTAATGTATTTATGATTCCAGGTGAAAATAATATGGGTAAACAAGCATAATAAGTTATCATTAAAGGAAAAGATGCAGAATTATCTCTTGAAGGAAAAGGTAAGACACTTAAGAGTCATGGACCTCAAATAGAGGTAGACGGCAAACCAAAAGAGAGTTTCTAGATTATTCAATATGGGGATGATACTAGTAAAGAATTAAGTTTCATGTCAAGTTCAAAAGAGATTGAAAATAGTCCACATGATGGAGAAGGGAAAGTTTCAAAGGAAAAGAGTACATTAGCTATAGAAAGAAAAAAGAGTTGAAGGTCTTGATGTAGTATAAAATCAAGGAAAAATAATGTATTCCAAATAGGGACATAATCTTTATGATGGTGATAACAATAATTGTTTTAAACAATCAATTCTCTATGCTTACAAAGGAGCAAGATGACAAGAAAATGATGGAAGATCAATATAGAAGATCAAATGAGATGGTCATGAAGATTCCACTCAAGGTAAAATCATATGGAGAAGAAAAATAATAAGAGTAAACCATGAATAATCTTATATGGTAAAAACTATACAAGGAAAAAAGGTCAAAAAGAAAGACAAGGAGAAGTTGCATTTCCTAGAACATGGGCAGGATGTGACTAGTCTTGAACCAGATAAATTAGTAATGTTCATACCAAAATAAATATATCAAAAAAATATATATTTCAAAATATATTATAGATAATAACATCATTTCAACATCAATAAATAGTATGGAGAGTTGGGATACAAAAGCAAAGTTGTAGAATGGGCTATGTAGCATCAAATTTTCATTCTAACATGTTATATCAATGGTGATTATGTAATTATAAAATTTCAAGATCCAAAAGACCCTTATGAGAATGAGATAATAATAATAATGGATGCATTTTAGTCTAAGATATAACCATAAGGAAAATGGATCAATATATAGTTACAAAATTACATGAATTTTGGCATCAATTGTGAAATAGTGATGACAAAATGGTAGAGGCTTAGGGTAAATTTTAGTGGCCCATATAGAAATTAACTTGTGTTATTTTGGTGAATCTCTAAGTATGTTTTTTGAAATCCTGGTGAAAGTTAAGAGATAGTGTGTAGGTGAGAAGGTGAATGGACAAGTGAATCATAATGGGGAACATAATCCATATGGGTGTTTGACTATATAAAAAACTTATAGATGGATTGTGCCTTATTTTTCAATGGATCACACCTCTTTGCCATCAAACAACATAGTTGATGGTGAACAAAAACAATGCTACCAAATGATATATATGCTTTCATTTGATATCAATGCTATCAAAAGATAATAATGTTGTCATTTTACAACAATGTTAACAAATGGCAACAATGTTTTTGTTTGGCATTAATGTTGTCAAATCACAACAATGCTATCACTCAGTAGAAATACTCTCATTTGGTAGCAACATTTTCATTTGACAGAATTATTTTCTAACAATAGATATTATTATGAAATGATAACATTCTCATCATTCAACAATATTGCCATTATTTGATAACATTACTATCATGTGATAGTGTTGTTGTTATTTTACATAATTTTTATTGTTTGACAACTTTAATGTCACTTTGGAGCATGCTTTCATTTGACACCATCCCCTGACACTCATTTCATCCCTTCACTCCTATTGAAAATTTCCATTATGAGTATATGGGTAAATGTTTGTTTACATATAAAGGATAATAAGCTCATATTGAATTTTGATAAAGTGTGAACTATATTTATATGTAAGAAATTTATTTTAAACAATAGGCATCTTGACCTAGAAAACTTACACCTAAATAATTTAGGCAAATCCATGTTATTCACTACCCCCTAAAATATCCAAATACCAATTTATATAATTGAAATATTCATTAATTAACAAATAATATCCACTAAAATTTACCCTGTAGAGGTTAGTTTATTTTCATTCCATGATAGAAATGTTGAAGTGGAACCCAAAAGAATTTGGATCAAATGATCAGATGAAAGGTAAGGAATGTTTTCCATACATTTTATTATTAAATTCCAATGAGGCATCAGTAGTCTATGAGGTGAAAAGAGTCCAAAAAAGGGCACTATATCAATGTGTTTAAAAGGAAGGGAACAAGAAATCCTTGAATCAATTTTAGATAGTTGAAAAGAAAGTTGTATGTGCAGACCTCAAAAGGTCATAAAGAGCAACATCATAAAAGAATAAGGTTATTAACACCTTATCAATGTAAGAAAACCATTATATCAATTTCAAATGCATGGAAATATAAATTATATTAGGTATTTAATGAATCATTAAGGCATGGACAAATAAAAATTAAAGAATCACCCATGATATGTGATAATGACTTCAGTTTTCAATATATTAAGACAAGTTAAGAAGATAAGATGAGGCAAATAGATGGCATGTTTGACTCAAAAGGGTATATATCAAACCTAAGGAGGAATAATTTACAAAGAGATAAAAGGGTAAATCAATAAATTGAAGGAACTTACCACCAAACAAAAGTATATAAGGATTAACAAATGAGAAATGAAAAGAAGATGAATAACAAAACAGAAAAGATAGAGAAACTTTCAGTCAAATCTAAAATAATTTTAGTTGAGAAACAAACTATTGAATCTATAGAGGATCATGGTTTAGAGGTCATCATGAAGCAATAAATTTACATTTATTTATGGAATACTTATTATGGTATTTAAGTAAAGTTGAGAAGTGTGAAGGAAGTTCAAATATGGGTCAAAGTCAACAAAAGAACCTTAGGTTTGAGTAAGAATATTGAAGGTCATGATAAACATAAGTGGATGGTAAAATTATTAATAACCCAAGATTAATTCTATAAAAATCATCTTAATAAATTATAGGTCAGTTACAGGTCAAGAGACTCAATGATAAGCTCAAAGAAGGATCAAGGGACCAAATGGTAAAATAGGGGCATAGAGAGTTCAATGTAAAATTGTTTGAGAATGTTGTTAAAGGAAACATACTTGTGGGTGATAATAAGTCAAAATAGGTTCCTAATATATACCTTGAAGAAGACAATGATACTCTATGGTCAAGGAAGAATGGGGAATGAATGAACTAAGTGAAGGTCAAGAATGGACATTTTGGAGTCCATTATATCAAAGGAAGTTGTGATTACAAACTAATAATGAAAAGTATTGGATAATTATGATTCAAGGTCTTGAATAATATATTTTTTATCTAATTTATTTGTTGCATGTGAAGGTACAATTTAATAAGTTTTAGAGATAATAAAAGGAGGATTAACATCAAAGAGGAAAGATGCATACTTGAAAAGAATACAAGATTGAACTAGTCCTTATCACTTATATGAATACCATGGATCCAAGAGTGCACAGGGAAAGAGGATCAAGGAGGAATGTTGAAAGAGAGAATATAAAGATTTATAAATAGCATCTGTAGTCTTAGATTTAATAACAGTGAAGACTCATGAGTAGAATCTCATGGACATTCTCAAGCTTGGAAGTCTGATGCAGGTGAATGAATAACATGCATCAATTGTGCATGTGAACACATTTATAAAGGTCATTTAGGTTTTTATTTTTTAATATTAATCCATTATCAGACTTAATTTGGTGTTCTTAGGTCTATTAGTGGTGTTTCTTCATTTTCCCACCAAAATGGGAAAATTTGATATTTTGAATTTGTATTAAAGGTTTGGAGCATTTAGGGTCTTATTATGTGTACTAGGTGTCATTAAAATATGAATTCCATGTAAACCCCCTCCAAAACTGGCCAAGAAGATTACAACAATGGAAAATGCTAAGTTTAGCAATTTTGGTCAAGCCATGCTTGTTGAGAGAATCATGATAATAAAAAATATATATATATATAATCTTAGGAACTCTAAAAACCAAATATATTTTTAATAATTTATAATAAAGGCTAAGAAAATCATAAATGAAGGTGGAGAATCCATTCTGGGGGTTGGTTGCTAATTGTTCAAGATTTACAAGGGTTTGCATTATTGAAGACTTATGAATCATAAATTTGTCTATTATTATCTAATAATTATATTATTTTATTTTAATTAATATTCATCAATTCACTATGATTTTTTTTCATGTATGATTTCTCATTTGCATGACTATGTTCAAGAAACACAAAATTCTTCATTATTGAAGACTGAAAAACATTGTAAGTCACATGTTTTTGAATGCATGGTATTGATAGTATCATTGGAGACATAATATACAAAACCATATTACATATTATATCCATTATAATAATTTTATAAATTACCATCTAGACATTTAATGCATTTTCCTTCTGTCAGTTTTGAGTTTTATGATAAAACCCTAGAACAAAGTTTTGATACAAAAAAATATCATGTATTTGTAAAATATTATTAAAAAAGACTAAATTTTTTTCATTATTTTTCATTGAACCTAATTTACATGATCCAGTTTATCTCTTTATTTAAATTTCCCTCAAATTTCCAATAAAGGTGATTGTGTTAATCAAATGTGTAATTTGTCTAGGAAAATAGGGTTGTAGCCAAGGAAACTCAATTTTATCTTAAACCATAGTACAAATTACTTAAAAACATGGTTTTTAGCTGATTTAAAGTTTCCTTAAGAGGATATAAAAGTTTTTAGGTCTTAAATAGCCTTAAAATAAAATTTATAAGTGACTATGTATTCTAGACCTACAAAACATAAGAAAACATAGATTTAAAAAGCAATGTAAACTTGTATAATTCCTAAATTATTAATTTGAATGATTAAATTTTTTGTGAAAGTGTGTTAAATATTTATCTCGATAGGATATATATATTATAAATAAGTTAATTAATGTTTAATATAATATATAATTGATTTGTGTAATCAAACCTTATGTTAGGCTGAAAGACAAGGCTAGAAGATAAGAGATTAATCTCTCCACACAAGAGTAAGTGTGGAAAGGTTATAAATATAATTTATAGACTTGAAAATTTTTTTTAAAAATAATTATCCTTTGGATTATCTCCTTTAAAAAAATAATTTAGTGTTATCTTGATCATAAACTAGACCTAAAGTAGAGGATACAAGTCTATCAAATGTGAAGAAATCAATCAAGTGATAAGTTGAAGACACTAAAGCATCATTTATAACACTATGTTTCATTTATATATTATTTTATAATAAATTTGGATCCTATCACACATAATCAATGTAAATAAGGTTGATTTAGGGATACATGCACACTTATATACCATAATATCTCAATTCGATGTGGTTTTGGTTCCTTTTTAAAGTGTATTCAACAAAGAAAGGTCCTTGTCACTTGAAACCAAGGTAAAAAACGTAAATTTAAAGGTTTAATTTATTGATAAAACTGGACCAAATTGCATCTTTATTGATATAATTAAGTAATTATTACGATCAATATGAAATTGGGTCCAATTAAGCCCTAAATGACATTGTATACTTGCAACTATATTCACTTGGCTCAAATTGATATGAATTACATCTCTAATTGAACCAATCAATAAATTTGTTAAATAAGTGATAAAATTAGGTCCATTTAAATCCTAAAATCATATTTTGTGTTTTAATTAGGTTCATGGGGTGAAAATTGACCAAAATTGCATACTTGGTTCAATCAATTAAGTAATTGGTTCAATCAATGATGAAATTAGAACCAATTAAATCCAATATCACAATGTATTAGTATAATTATGCTATCAAGGATAAAATTATACCTAATGCATCCCTGACTGAATTCAATTGAGTAATTGGTTTAATCAATAATAAAATTTGAGATAACTGAGCCCAAAGTCACATCACATAGTCCCAATTAGGTTCAAATGTCTCAAATTGGGCCCAAATCATATATTTAAATGTATCCATAAAATAATTGGTTTAATCAATGATGATAATATGACCAATTGATCCTTACATCATATTTTATAGTCACAATTAGGTTTACATGACTCAAATTGGCCCAAATTACATGTTTGATGGAATCAATTAAGTAATTAATACTTAATAAGTGATGAAACTAGGTCTATTTAAGTCCAAAATCACATGATATAGTTAATTGAGTAATTAATACTTAATAAGTGATGAAACTGGGGCTATTTAAGTCCAAAATCACATGATATAGTCACAATTAGGTTCATAGGGAGCAAATAAGCCAAAACTACATGTATGTTTGATTTTTTTTATTATCAATGATAAAATTGGGATCAATTGATCCTTTAAAAATGTAAAGAAATCACAATGAATAAGAAATTTAGGTTTATTTATTTCCTAGCCAAAAGTAGAAAATCCCATAAAAAATTTTTAAAATTATTGTACATGTTTCGTTTAAATCATGTTTTCACAAAAAAAAATCATTTTTTGTCCCCCAACTTCTTATACTTACCCATGTGTCACTACAAAAAAATTAGAATGAAGATTTAGATCTATGAAAATATGAACTAGCTTGAATTAAATCATGGATTTGAGGCCTCGATCAAAGTACATTTGAAATTTTGTGGACTCTGTGATTGTGAGGGAATCAAAGGTGGCCACGTGGAGCATTATGAGAGGTCACAATGAAAGGAAAAACATCTAAATAAAAAACAAATCCATGAAAATGAAGTGATAGTAAGACACCATGTGTTTGATTATGAATGGATGAAGATCATAGCAATAAAGTAAACTCCACTATTAAATCTATATATTATAAATCTAAAACATGCACAATTGAGTAAATAAAAACACATAAAACCTATTACTGAATGTTTAAATTTAAATTTTATCACAATAATATTGTTACAATTCAGATAAGAAATTAAATCACACCAACCAAACTATTAATTAGTTACTACCAAGGCAGGATATTATTTCTTTAACTGGTATGATATTAGTTCTTTCCATGGTATGATACTATATTATTCACTTTTGAAAATAGTCTTGTTCAATAATTCAATCAAAATCAAGTATTTGTCATCAATATTGAAGTTTGAATGTGTGTATACAATTTTGGCCATTTTTTGGTCACCAAAAGAGCTAAAAATGTAATAATTATTTTTTATTGTATCCTTTTTCTTTTAATCCTATTCTATTGTTCAAGTTGAAATCATCATGTGAAAAGGCACATTTATAGGGTTCATATCTTAACTATATTTTACCTTTGTATTATGTGTGTAGTGATATGCATATTAGCATTCAATTGCTTCAAGTTCATGGAGTTATTTTTTTACTTTTTTTTTGCATTAAATGAATATGTGATAGGTGATAATGGTTCATTAATCATGGGGTGATGTCATTCACAATGTTAATTTTGGCCTTGTTAAATTATAATAGAAGAGTGACACTTTCTAAAGACTTTTTGGTTATGGGGTAACATTATTCATGGAGTTTATAATCCTCTCAATGGATAATTCTTTTTTGAGAACCCATTAATATATCCAATTTTATTCACATTCATTTTCATTTCTACACCTACATATAATTAAAAAAATACACTATCATATTGATTAAAGTAGCCAACATTGATCTACATGACTTGTGGATTTTGATTTAATATGTGATCGAGTCCTTAATCCATAGAGATATGTGTGTGGGTGTGTGGTTTCATGATTCACCAATGTCCTAAGTCACATAACAATAAAGTGGCCATACCAAATATGAGAGTGTACTTAAATACAAAATGTGAAGATTTTTTAGTTAAACTAATGTGTATGTGCAACCAACAACAAAATTTTTCATTGGTACATATATGTGGCAATCCAATAGAGTGATGACATACAAATACCACATAGTGATTTTTCCTTTGGTAAAGTTTGCATACCCTTATATAAATTTATCAAGAAATCACATACTCTACTTCTTTGAATATACTTTTATATAATAAATCACTTTACCACCTGGGTTTACACTATGTATAGCTTTTATTATTCAATTTTAAATTTAATTAACATATAATTATTTTTAATCTTTTTTTTATATTAATATAATTATATTTAAATTCTAACAATTTTATCTTTCCATTACTAAGTTGAATTTACTAAAATTTTTATTTTATTATGCACCTTCCATGTTATTGAAATTATTTGCACTAACAACAAATGTCAACCATATCATGAACTTATAAAAAATATTGTTTTAAAAATATGGAAGGAATAGTTGTTACATGAAGCTTGTTCAATTGATATTTTCTAGAGTTGTATTAAATTTTATTTGACTGGGGGGATTTATAATTTAATCTCTTTTTATTGGTATATGACTTTTTAATTCTATGTGCAATATATTTATAAAAAAGGTTGTATTGGAAATGTATTATTTTAATATTTATTAATTTGGATTTGATATAATATAAACACCTTAAAAGTTTCCCTAATAAATTTATTAATTTTTAATTAGAAATATGTTATTATATGTGGTTATTTGTTGATTATTGGCACAATTCAAGCATTTTCACATATATTAACTTTTAATGGTTCCCCTTTCTCTTTTACAATCTATGCTCTCTATTTCTACCCTAGAATTTCCTCTCTATCCTATATGTATTGAGCCTTGTTGTATATATTTCCAAACACTTATAACACCTTTCAAAAATAGTCAAATGTTTCTATTTCTTTTTTTTAGTCTTTGTCTCTTTAAAGTGCACTTATACGATTTGCCCTACTTTTTTTATTATTATAATTCTAATTTATATTCTTTAATAAAATTGTGATTTCAATTAAAGTGTTTATAGACATTAAAATATTATAATTAATTAGGAACACAATATATAACAATGATTCATAGAGAGTCCTATTGAGTTGTCATAAGCATTTTATAGAGATCACATATTAATTATATAGCATTTATCATTGTTTAAAGATAGTATTTATTATGTAGTTCTTTTGGAACATGAACTAGGGTTTTTAAATATCTTTAAATTTATTTTTAATTATTTAATTTACCTCTTTTTTATCCATTTAATCGAGTATTTTCTAATTTTAACTATTTAGGGCCATAATATTTAGATGGTGTTTATTGGTCCCAATGATTTTCTAAAATTTCAAATATTGTTTCAATTTTATGAAAAGGAGAATAAATTTATTTTTATATATTATAGGGTTCATAATACACAAATTGTAGTGAGGAATATAATTAAATTAATACTAGGTAAACATAACTATCAACTCATTTTGGGGCCATGTAATTGATGCTTTAAGGTCTGCAACTTAGCACTTAATTGATTTCTTCTTCACATTTGATAGGCTTGTATCCTCTCCTTTAGACTTAGTTTATGAACAAGATAACACTATATTATTTTTTTTATGAATATGATCCCATGGATCATTCAAAAAAAATATCTTAGGTCTATCAATGGTATTTATAACCTTTCAACACTTAATTTTATGTGGAGAGATCACAATATTATCTTATAGCCTTGTCTTTAAGCCTAACACATGGTCTAATTACACACAGTCACTTATAGCTTATCTTAAAAAGTATTTAGATTTATAAAACTAAATTTTTCCTCTTTATACAACTCTTTAACACATGTTCACCAAGTTTGGAGTCATTTGAAGTAATAATTTATGAATTATGCAAGTTTCCATTACTAAAATTACGTGTTTTCTTATGTTTTATAGGTCTGGAATATATGTAGTCACCTATAACTTTCCTTTTAAGGATATTTGAGACCTAAAACTTTTTATATCCTATTAAGGAAACCTTCGGTCATATACATGCCAATTTTTGAATGAATTTATACTACATTTTAAGATAAAATTAAGTATTCCTTGGCTACGACCATATAATCCTAGACAACCTATAGGTCCAGTTAACATAGTCACCTTTATTACACGCTTTAGGGAACTTTAAATAAATATATAAATTTTATCATGTACATTAGTTTCAAGGTAAAATCATGACCAAATTTTAGACATTTTGACATGGTCATTACAAAAATATGATACTTTTTGAATCAAAACCCTGTTCTTGGGTTTTAACATAAAACTCAAGCCCAAGACAAGAAAAATGCATTACATGACTAGGTCGTAATTGATAAAAGTCTTAAAATGGCTCTAATATTTCATAGGGTATTTTATATTACCTTTCCAATGATTCTATCAATCCCATACATTCAAAAACTTGTGATTTACAATGTTTCTCAGTCGATAACAACACAGAAGTCTATGTTTCTTGAACATAGTCATGAAAATGGGAACTTATACATAAAAAAACATTCAAGGTGAATTCATTAATATATGAATAGGACTATATATAACATAATAACACTTTTAAATAACAATAAACACTATGTATATCCATAGGTCTTCAATAATATAGACCACTATAAATATTCTAAAATTAGCAACCCACCACAAGAATGGGTTCTCCACCTACTTTGATGATGTTATTAGTATTTATTATATATTATTTCAACCATATGAGGTTTTTTATATTTCATAATATTATAATCATGCATTTTTTTATTAACATGATTCTCTCAAAAAGTATGACTCAACCAAAATTGCTAAACTTAACATTTTCTAATTTGTAATTTTCTTGGCTAACTTTTTAGAGGGGATTTACATGAAGTTTGTTGTTAAATGAAACTTAATACACTTAACCAAACCCTAAATGACCCACACAAACAAATTTAACCTTTTACATTAAGCCTAAAGGCTTAAAACCTTCAATACAAATTCAAAATTTAAAAATTTTCCATTTTAACAAGAAAATGAAGAAACGTCACCAATGGACCTAAGAACATTGAATAAAGAATGATAATGGTGTATTATTAGAAAACCACAGCCTCAAAGACCTTTATAAATTTCTACAGATGAATAATTGATCTATATTATTCATGCACCTACATCACATAAACACATAAAAATGAACTGTTATGGTCTAGTATGTGCTCATAGCCATAAATATCTCAACCTTGCCTAAATTTAAATTATAAAGGACCCTTTTAGTCAAATTCAATTTAAAATAGACATATAAACACACATAAATGACACATTATGGTCTAATTTATGAATGTAACCCTAGATTGACCTTAGTTTCCTAGAATGAAAGTGATAAGGACCTTGTTTAGTGAAATTCACTGTAAAAAATAAATTTGAAAATATAAAATGATACATGGTGGTATAATAGGTTTCCTTAGCCCTAAATCAAATTTTTTATCTAAATTTCACGTGATAGGTGGCTCGTTTAGTTGAAATCTATTTAGAAATGAAACACGAGCATACAAAAATGACACATGTTGTTCTAATACATGCCCCTAACCCTAAATCAACATATGTTGCCTTGATTTCATGTGATAAGGGACCTATTTAGTCAAATTCCCTCTAAAAATGAGATAAAAACACAAAAAAATAGCATATATTATGATCTAATGTATTCTTATAGCTCTAAATTGATCATGGTTATCTATATTGGATCTGATAGGGGTCGTATTTCCTAAAATAAATCTAAAAAGGGAATATGAACACACCAAAAAAGACACATTATTGTCTATTGTGTTTTCGTAGCCAAAAATTAACATTTGTTTCCTTTATTACATGTGATGGACACCTTGTTTATTAAAATTGACTATAAAATAGAAACGTGAACACAAAAAATGATACTTGTATGGTCCAATGTGTCTGTATCCCTAAATCAAGTTTGGTTACCTTGATTTTGAGTGATAAGGAGCTCATTTAATCAAATTTTCTTAAAAAATAAAACATAAAAAAGACACACGTTTATGTAATATGTGGCCCTAGTCCTAATATAATATGTGTTTTCTCAATTGCACATGATAGAGGCACCATCTAGTTAAAATAACTATATGAAAGAAACACAAACTCATAAAAATAATACATAGTAGTCTAATGTATGTTCATATTTCAACACTTTTTATGAAGGATACCTTTTTTCTTCACCAAAGGGTCAAAAACAAAAATTTTGAAGGGCACTTTTCAAGCAAAATATCCAAAATGAAGTCCTAAAAGGTCAATTTTTGGGGGTAAGCATCCTCTTCATTTTTCTCGAAGGATCTTTCTACAATAGGATGAACTAGGACAAAGTTTCGAAGGGTATGTTTCTAAAGAAAATGGTCCACTTCAAGGTTTTTGAAAGGTAATTTTATTTTAGAAAGGGTACTTTTCCAAAATTTTAAAGGTCACTTTTCAAAGGGGCAAAGGACCAAGACGTGGATTCTTTTGGATATTTTGTCTACAAGAATTGCTCAAGACAAAGACAAAGGAATTTCCTTTGAAGGAAATAACTAAGACAACAAATATAAAATAATTATCTAATGCAGAAGGTCTGGAGGAAATAGTCATTTGATTTCAAAAGTCCTAGATAACCCCATAGACATCAAATTCAAGCCCCTTCAACTAACCATTTAGATTTTACAATCTAGGGATGTTTGTGTTAATGTCAAACTAGAGCTCAAACAAAAATCTATTTATGATTAAATTTGATGGTCCACTTATGTCATTTTCATTCTTGGGGATGATAAATGATAGTCAGTAAAATGTTAAATTTAAGGAAATAAATCCTTTGAGCTTAAATTTGATGATCACGTGAATGCTAATAATTGTCATGTGAACATCATTTTATGGGAAGGTAGACTTCAAATTTAATATTATGAAGTATCAATTATAGTTTAATAGTGGGTCCTGATTGGAATTTGATTGAGCATCTAAATCTAATAACAAGCAGAGGTCACAAGAGTCAAAGAACTTGAGGGGTCAACACATGGTATAAACATGTGAAAATATGAACTGGAAACAAGATCCTAAGGGTTAACATGTGTTTGATACATGGCATAAGTGAATATTAGGTTGATATTTTAAAGAGGATCTAAAGGTTCACATTTATTTGTGCCTGGTAGAACCAACGGTGCAAGATGAGTCAAGGGTTGATAATCTAAGTCAGTTCTCAATGACCAATTAGAGCAAAGGGTGTGATGGATAAGTGGAAAAAACATGTAAATATAGGTAGGGGATTAATGGATCATGTTCATTTACCTTAGGTAGATCTAATGGTGTGAGTGAGGGTCAAAAATTCAAGGAACCAAATCAATTTGTGATGACCAATCAAAAAAAAGGGAGCCCAATTAATTTTGATAGAGATTTAAAGGTTAGTTTTTTACCAAGGTGAGAGAGCATGACGGAACTGACCTTGAGCATGATTCAATTTGAGCCAAGATCAGATATTTTAGGATCAATTGGCATCATTAGGGACCAATAAAGGTAGACACATAGGTTTTAATGACCGTCACTAAAGCTAGTTACATAAAAATGACCTTTTTCCCCACTTGGGCACACATCATCAAACCAGTCATGAGTAGTTTTGCATCAAGAAAAATTGAAAGTGAATTGATCTCATTGATTAAAACTACCATGGAGCATCATGGATAAAATATCATAATGATGCAATAGATTGGTGTGACTTGGATCAACCAAATGGCCTGAATGATCATATTTGTAAAGGTAGTTACAACTGTGGTTCAAATACTTGAATTCATTTAATCCCCTTTTGAGTGCCAAAAAACTCCCCCTCTCTTGCTTCCCTTATACTATAAATATAGACTTTGAGCTATTATTTTGTATCCCTCATGCTAGTATGACTAGACTCTTCCAAAATTGCATTTGACACCTCTTGGAATAGTGAATATATTATCTTGCAATCATTTTTGCTAATCTGTATCTAGTGTTTTATGTTTGTTTAATATGCAACTATGAGTTCCAACTTCCTTTTGTATGTACAAACTCAACCTAGGTTCTATAAATATTCTTTGTAGGTCATAAAGTGTGTCTCATCATTTATCTCTCAAGGATATAGTGGATAACTAAACTTAAGTGTCTTTAGCTAGACCTTATTTTCATTACTCCCTAATCTGAGTGCATCAAATAGACCTCTATATTAAATATTACTACATAAAAATTAGAGTAGGCAGTGCATTATTTTCTTTCATAATTCATCAGTGTGATTAAAGATTCCAAGCTTATGATTGGGTTTGTTAAATCCTTGGTGCATCATCATAGTTTAGAATAGGTTTTATTTTATACAAACTTCTTACCCCTTTTCACCCCAACCAGTCTTAGTTTTAGAAATAAAGGTCTAAACTATAATATCTGAGGGACTAGCCTCATAAAAAAATCCTAGAGTTCTCATCTAGTTATAGGCAACCCATAGCCTTAGACCATTCCCATGTTAGTCCAGGTTTGAAAGTAGGACTTGAACACTCCTTTCAACTAGGGTGCAACTTAGAGTGCTAATAGTTCCTTCCAATTCATCCCTTAGGACCTTGATCGACCACCCTAAGTGGGGTTACTTTGTAAATAACAATGTTTTTAAAAAATTCAAAATTAGAATCAAATAGTGTAAATGTGATCTTGGATGAAATCTAAAATTATTTACACTAAAAATAAGTCCCATGGGATTTCAAGAGCTCATATAGACAAAAAAGGTGAAGGGGATAAAATCTCCCCTAATCTCCATTAGTGACTACCTCATGGTCTTCAATTTTTAATTTTATGTTGAGTTGATATCAAAGATCATTGAAGCATTTAGGAAAGTAGGGGGTACCCCAAAACCTACCTCTAATGTATTGGACAAATCAATGATTTTATCAATTTTAGTTCCCATGACCTTTGGCAACCAATAGTGGTGACATAGATCTCAAATTCCCAAAAAGGTAAGAATTTATTTCATTTTTCAGTTTTAAATTTTTGTTATAATCTCATTGGAAGTAGGATTAAAAATTGGGAGGATGGAGGTTCCTTAAGGGTAATCCACCCTTGAGGTCTGAGAGCCCTCAAAATCCATTTAAGGAATCAAAGGTTTTCCTTATTAGACAATATGTATCTAGTCAATATTTATGTTTTAGGATCTCAATTTTCATCCATATAGAAGAGTAAAATAATATAAGGGGTTTCTTAGGTTCACCCCACCCTCAAGACTCCTAGAGTCACCATAAATCCCAAATGAGATTACTAAGGTCTTGGGGTCATTAAAACCTCCCTAAAGGCTTAAGCCTTTACTAAAAATGTCATTAAATTTATTATAAAATAAAAATAAATTTAAAAAATTAAAACCACCCATCACAAATATTATGTCGATAACATTTGAAAATGTAATCTATATACAAAAATTGTGTAATGCTTAGGTAAAATAAAGCATAGTATATTTGAAATTCAACAGATTAGAATGGATTTATTGAGTTAATAGAACACCACCATTAGATAATACATGTTCATTAGGAAGATAATTTGAGGTTAATAGACTACTAACTTTTGTGAGTTATGTCACTGACTATAGCCATGGGGGCTATGCTAAACTAGACCATCATTGCATCTGCACTAAAACATACAACATCAAATTAAGTTGGTCATAGACATGCCACAAATAAAACCTCCACCCTATCCTTATTTCTCAAATTTCTTCCCACATATCACATGACTATGCATAATAGTTCCTAATGCCACAAAATTCAACATTGACTTTTATGTTGAGGTCCCTCAACCCCCAATGTCATGTGCAGTAAAATTACTTCACAAATAATTGATTATAAAAATAATAGATCACAATATGAATTAAAATAGAGCATAATATATGATTAAATAATGATAACATTATAGGGGTAACCTCAAAAAACCTACAATAAAAATAGAATTCATAATATGATATTGAAATACTAACCACTACCTCTTATATATAACCTAACGATGCTATGAAAACATCTAGTAAGACCTTACCACTAATATTAAGCTAAAAATTTGACCATATGACTTAATTAAAGGTTATTCTATTCATAATTTAGTTACACATATCCCAAAACATGTTGTAGGCTAAGGGTGTAACTTGACTCCTTTTAAACAAGCATCATTATTGGATGCTTTAGTATGAATTGTTTGTCCTCCCATGGCATATCCTTCCTGAGCATATCATTCCCCTTAGTAAGAGGCTCATAAATTTCCCTCATTTTTATATTCTTAAATTGATTCAAAAATATATATTATAGTTTAAATATTTCTACTCCTTCGTTAAGCTTTGATAACCCTATTTGGATGGGATTATTTTGGAAAAAAATATAAAACATGACAAACTGGGTGTATTTTTGTTAACTAAGAAAGCTAATGTTGAGGGTATACCTTGACTACTTTAATTTTAGGTTTTACCTACAAGGAATATGTGTTGGATCATGATTTGTAATTATAAAATGTCTTTAATGAGTGAACAAGAATCTCTCTAAGTTAGTGTCTCTATTCACATTTCCCCAACAATAAATGAATATGTTTCCACCATTTCCTAAAAATATGGTGGTATTCATGAATTTGACTCTTTTTCCTCCATTAAAAATAATTGTGTTGTAGAATATGATGTACATGACATTGTATTGGGTTAGCTAGCAAATCCAACCTACTTGGGTTTTGCATTGGTGAATAGTGGTTGGTTTTATTGATTATTTTAGAAGGACATCATTATATCTTCCAATTCCACCATTATGATTCTCATATCTCTTTTAAGTGTGATCAATTATACTTTTATTTTGTCAATATCTCATTTTCTAGACATATAAGAGTGTAGTTTTTGCACAATGTACTCATGTTGGCTCAATTTGTGATCTTTTGAAAAAAAACCTAGATTAGAATGTTTATTGATTCTTAGTTATAGCTCCATTTTCTATTTTTAGCATTTTTTCCTAGCATTTTGGAACCCTTGTCTTGACCCCTATTGTGTGGTCTAGCCATATAAATTCTTGATAATTCTAAATTTTGTTTTAACTTTAACCAAAATTTGACCAAATGATTTCAAAATTATGTCATCCTCAAAGTTATAAATTTAAATAACCAAACCACACTAGATTTCTGGCATATTTTAGAAAATACATCATGTAGAGTGAATTTATGGAAAACCCTAAAACTGTAATAACTCACTCAAAAAAGATTAAAAACCCTTAATTATTTAATTATAATTTCATTGAATGATCCTCCAAATTTTATAAAAATTTATAGTGATTTGTGAGATATATTAATTTATTAAAAATTAGGGTTTGAACCATAAATTTAGCCAAATTGAAGCTTTGATACCAATTTCGATGAAATTACTTCAAAAATAAACTATAATGAAATAAATGGATCACAATATATCTATAAAATACTATAATATGTGACTAAATGATGATTCACTTCGAGAGGGCAGGCTCCATAGCCTTACAATAAGAATATAATTTATAATAGTATGTTTAAATATTAAGTATTACCTCTTGTATATGCCATAGAAACACCTTAGGCTGACCCTACCACTAATATTAAGTTTAAAAAATGATCATATGAATTAATTAAAGGTTATACAAGCCATAATTTTGTGATGTATATTCCAATACATGTTATATGTTAAGGGCATATAACCCTATGCTTCCACTCAACCACATTGGTGGGGCTTAACAGGATCATGTTTGACTTGGGCCTAGACAATCCACCTCCTTCATAGTCAAAATTATAAAACATTTCACCTATATCCATTGAGCGACATTGACATTGGCTTTTTTTTAATCCCCCTCTAAATGGCTATTATTCATATATTAGTTATTTAATAAGATGATAACACTTAAGTTGAGTTCACATGATAGATCACCAATAATTGAGAAGAAGTCAACTATTTTTTTAAATAGCTCCCAATGTAATCATATGGGGAACTTCCTGCTCAATTAGGTAGGACACCCTATATTATACAATACAAATTAGAGGGCCTATTCAAAACTATTACTACAATAAATTAAATTAAAACATTTTTGTAAGTGCAATAAATTGGTGGGCCAAAGGGGGTCTTAAGTTGACATGTTTTCCATGGAAAATAAGAATCATCAACTTATATATATTATTTTAGATGGCTATACTAAAAATTTAAAGATGATATAAGAAAATGAATTATAGCATTTAAATTATAGTTTCTAAACTATCATTTTTTTGATAAAATGGGCAAGTATAAGTAGGTAAAACATCTAAAATCTATAGAGGAACTCCTATTTTTTTCATAAAAACATAGTAGCTAGTTGTCTGTGTGCCCCCTCATTTTTAAGTGTTGTTTAGTATTTTTTGAAACCCTTTGGTGAAAGGTTAGATAAGATCATCTAGTTTGAAACCTATATATATTTTAATTAGTTGTACAAGTATATATACCCTCAAAAATAATAAAAATGGATAGTCGACTGCTCCTCTTCCCCAAGTACCTCATTTTTTTAAAAATGTGTATAGGACTAGGCCTAGTTTGCAACCAAAAATTATTTTTTGCATTTGAATGAATTAAAATAAGATATATAAAAATATATAAACATGTATATTTGTGACATATAATGGCATAAAAAATCATAATTATAAATAAATATAGATGGAAACCTCAAAGTAGTCAAAAATTATTTAAAATATATATTTTTTGAAAGAGAAGAGGGTGATTGATGTTGTGGTAATATTTTTATGAAATGTCTCAGTGAAATTTATAGTATTTATCATGGCAGAAGTTGGATTTTGTTTTTTTTACTCAAAAAATAGATTTGGTTGTGTGTGTTCACATTCAAGCCTTAGGATCAAGAATCCAAGCCATTTCCAAGGCTAGAGGAGTTTATTTGAAATTATAGAAATCAAAATTATGTACATGTTATAACACGTACATATAGTAAAAAGGTTGAATAAATGAAAGTTTTTGGGGCTATTTAAAAAAATAAATGTTAATTTTAAGTATAAATGTAAATATAATAAATTAGTGTCACTTTCAATCTTCTAGAATTGGTCTCATAGCTCCATGAGTTATGGTTTGTAAGATAGTTTTTAAAAATCCTATTTGGTCAATACTTAGTGATTTTAAGGATTTAAATTGTTATATTTGCATTCATTATACTTTAATTTATTTTATTTAGTATAATAAATTAATTTACATTTTTATCTCATAAAATTGGTCTAACATTTTCACGATTTACAATTTGGAAGATAGTTTTTCAAAACCCAATATGGTCATTACTTAGTCATTTTCAGAATTTTAGTATTGAACTTAAAGATTTTAGAGCATAAATTTCATAAATGATGTCTATTTTTTAGTTATTGGGGAATTATATATTGTTTGTTGACATTTATAGCAGTTCTAAGTTTGCCAAAAATAAAGTTAACAAACCAATGCACACCCAACTACTCTATTATGCCTATTTTACTTATAGTTAGGTCCCTTATATGATAAAAGTGAAACAATAACAACATAATCATTTGAGATCAGTGTAAATGGGTACAATTTGGATAAATTTTACACACGATCACCCAATTCAATTTGAATACATGCGAAATTGGTTTGCATGGGAAAATATAAGCCACATTGATGATCCTTGCACATCTAAAAACCGATTTATGCTAAATTTACTTATGATTAGGACCCTTATAGGCCAAAAGTGACATAAAAACACCATATCCACTTATTACCGAGGTAAACTCAAATAATGTTAGGCACATTTATGCATTATCACCTTATTTCTCTTCCAATTCAAGAAAAAAATGTGTGATTATGACACTTTAAGTTTTATTTTGACCCTTGTACATACCAGTTTATTCTAATTTTACTTGTGATTAACACCCTTATAAGCAAAAATTTGACAAAAAACACCATATCAACTTGTGACCATGGAAATTTAAATAATTATGTGAATAAGTATGTAATATAATCCTAATTAACTTTGAATTAAATACAAATGGGTGTGATTGGGGAAACATATGTTGCATTGATGACTCACGCACAACAAAACACCATTTTATGCCATTTTTACTTGTAATTTGAGGATTTAAATGCCAAAAGAAAGACAAAAACACCATATCCACTAGTGATGAGGGGAAATGTAGATAATTTGGGACACATTCCTACATGATTAACCCAATTCACTTCAAATTGAGGTCAAAATTATGTGATTGGGATAATTTAGGTTCCATTGGTAATCAACGCACACCTAAAAACTCATTTATGATTATTTTACTTATGGTTAGGACCCTTATAATCTAAAAGTAACATAAAAACACCATACCAATGTGTCCAAGACAAATGCAAATATTTTTTAGCAATTTTTTACACATTCACCCCAACTTATATTGAATCTAGGATAAAGTGTTGTAATTGGCACAATGTAGGATTCATCAGTGACTTGTGCACACCCAACCACCAACTTATGAAAATTTTAATTTTAATTAGGTCTCTTATAGGCCAAAAATTAAGGTTCAATGATTCCTATTTCTAGCATCATTTTCTATTTTTAGGATTTTTTCCTAACATTTTGGAACCCTTGCCTCGACCCGTAGTATGTGGTTTGACCATATAAAGTATTGATAGTGTAAAATTATGTTAGACCTTAAAAAAAAATTGACCAAATGATTTTAGAATTATGACAGACTAAAATACAATCCTGACTATATTTTTTTAATATTTCAAACAAAGTAAATACAATGAAAAATACGTAAAATATGACATTTAGAGAAAAAAATTGGTAAACCCTAAGACTCTAATAACTCAATAAAAATTGATAAAAACCCCCTAATTATTTTAGTATAAATTTATTTAGTTATCCTCCAAATTCAATAAAAATATTATATAAAAATTTACAATGATTTGTGAGATATAGTCATTTGTTAAAAATTAGGGTTTCAGACACAATTTTGGCTAAATCAAAGATCTAATACCAATTTTGATGAAATTAATTCACAAATAAATTAGAATAAAAACATAGAGCACAATATATCTAAATAAGAGTATAATATATGACTGAATGATGATCCACTTGAAGAGGAAAGCCTCCACAACCTTACAAGAAGAATATAATTTATAATAAGATGTTAAAATACTAAGCACTACCTCCTATATATACCCTAAATATGTTATGGAAACACCTTAGGCCAACTCTAAAGCTAATATTAAGTTATATATATGATCATATGAATTAATTAAAGGTTATGTTAGCCACAAATTGGCTATACATATCATAATACATGTTATAGGTTAATGGTGTAGCACCCTCTACTTCCACTTACACACCTTGGTATGACTTAACAAGTTAAAGCTCAACTTGAGCCTAGTCCATCCACATCCTTCATAATCAAAATTTATTAAACATTTAACATATAGACATTGAGCCAAACTAACACTGAATTCTCCATAATCCCTCTCTAAATGGTTATTTTTCCTTTGTTAGTTAACTAATAAGATGATAACCCTTAAGTTTAGTTCGAATGATAGATCACCAACAGTTGATAAGAAGTAAACCATTTTTTGAAATAGCACCTGATGCAATCATATGGTGAAATTTCTTCTCAATTAGGTAGGATACCCAATGAAAAGGTCTATATCAAATAATTTGAAGGGCTTATGGCAAAACTAACCCTATAAAAAAGTCTTCTAAAATTAAAAAAAATTGGTAAGTGTATGGATTTTCATGGGCCAAAGGGGATCTTAAGTGCACATTTTCCCTAAAAAATAATAAACCTCAACTTTTATAAATTATTTGAGATGGCTGCACTCAATATTTGAATCCGATATAAGAACATGAATTACATCATTTAAATTCTAGTTTCTAAACTATCATTTATTTATTTTAAAAATAATCAAGTATAGGTAGGTCAAATATCTAAAATTCGAAGAGAAACTCCTAATTTTTCATAAAAAACATAATAGCTAGTCATCTACACACCCCCTCTTTTTATAGTGTTGTTTGGTATTTTTTTAAACTCTTTCATAAAAAGATAAATAAGATCATTTACTTTGTAATCTGCATATTTTTTAATTTATTATACAATAATATATACCCTAAAAATAAAAATAAAATGGATAGTAGCCCCCCCCCTTTCCCCACCCATCCCTCAACTACCTCAAGAAAAGATTAAAAAAATATTTTTTTTACTGTGTATATAAGTAGGCCTAGTATGCAACCAATTTTTTTTTTGCATTTGAATTAAGTAAAAAAAAGATACATAGATAAATATAAATATGTATAATTATGACATATTTTTCCATAAAAATACATACAAAGAAATCAATATAGAAGAAAACACTCAAAGTAGAAAAAAATTATAAAAATACATATATATTGAATGAGAAAAAAGTGATCAACATCACACAATTTTGTCATTTATTGAAAATAGAAACATACCTAGATACTCCTTTATGGTTATTTTACTCATGAATAGGTCCCGTATAAGTTAAAAGTGACATAAAAATACCATATCCATGTGGCCAAGGTAAATGTGGATAATTTTGGCTGATTTGTACACATTCACTCCATATCATTTTGAATCTAGTATAAAGTAATATTCATCAGTGACCTGCACATACCCAACCACCCCTTTAAGATGTTTGTATTTTTTATTAGGTCCTTTATAGGCTAAAAGCAACACAACAACATTATATCCACTTAAAACTATGGTCAATGGGGAAATTTTGGGATAAATGTTTGCATGATCACCCTAACTCACATAAAATTTAGGCCAAAGTGATGTGAATGGGGTAACATAGGTTTTATTTTCGCATGCACTAGTCACTAGTGTGACCTATGGTGCCAAAATCACATAAATTTAGATAAAATTCAATGTGAATTTGTGTTATTTTGCTCAAATTCACTTCAAGTTATTTGCATTTTTCCTTTTCACATGTGGATATGGTGTTCTCATCTCATTTTTGGCTTAAAAGGGACCAAATCATAAGTGAAATTTGAATAATGGCATGGTTGGGTGTGTGTGGGTCACCAATGTGAACTCTGTTTCCCAAATCACACCACTTTATCCTAATTCAAAATGAATTGATGTAATCATACATGTATGTGCCCAAAATTATCCAAATTTTCCTTAGTTTTAGGTGGATACAATGTTTTTTTTTGCTATTTTTGTCATATAAAGGACATAATCACAAGTAAAATAAATAAAAAGGGGTGGTTGGGGGTTTCATGGTCACCAATATGAATTCATTTTCCTAAATCACACCATTTTGGCATGAATTCTAATTAAATTGGGGTGATCGTGGCCAAAATTATTTGCATTCTACATGGTCACTAATGAATATGGTGTTGTTTTTCCTATAATCCCCATAAACATAGGTAAAAATGACATAAAGGGGTGGTTGGATATGTCCAGGTCACTAATATGACCCAATTTTCCCCAATCATACCACTTTGTCTTGATTTTAATGTGATTTTGGGTGATATCACATATATGTGCCCCAAATCATTTGTATTCATCTAGGTCATAAGTGGAAATGGTGTTATTGTGTTGATTTTTTGCATATGAGGGATTTAATTATAAGTGAAATCAACATAAATGGGTAGTTTGGTTTGTGTGGATCACTAATGTGACTTCTTAGCCCCAATCATACCACTTTAGCTTAAAATTGAAGTGAATTAGGGTGATCATGCAAAAATGTGCCTAAAATTATTTGTGTTATCTTGGCTATGAGTGGATATAGTGTTGTTGTGTCACTTTTTTACTATAAAATAACTAATCGTAAGTAAAATAAACATAAATTAGTGGTTATATGTGTAAGGTTCATAATGAAACTTAAGTTACCATAATCACACCTTTTTTCCTAAATTCAAATAAAAATATGGTGATGATGAACAAATGTGCCTAAAATTGTTAGCAATTACTTTGGTCATAAGTGGATATGGTGTTTTTATGTAACTTTTGGCCTATAAGGGACCTAATCACACTTAAAATTGGAATAAATGGGTGGTTTCATGTGTGCGGGTCATCAATGTGACCTAATTTCTACATGCACACCACTTTGGTGTGAATTCAAATAAAATTATGGTGACTGATAGAAAATGTGCCCTAGTCACAAATGATTATGGTGTTGTTATGTCACTTTTACCCTATAAAGAATCTAAACATTAGAATAATTAGCATAAATGGGTGGGTGGGTGTCTATTGATTTGTAAAATTTAATTTTTAGCAACCTAGAGCCCCTAAAAATGTCAACAAACAATCTAGAAGGCCCTAAAACCTAAAAAATGACATTAGTTGCAAAAATTACACCTTTAAATCCTTAAGTTCAATATTGAAATTCTAAAAATGATTAAGTACTGACCAAATTAGGTTTTGAAATAATATATTTCAAATTGTAAATCATGAAGTTGGGAGACTAATTATAGAAGATGAAAAGTGACCCTAATTTATTATAGTTATAAAAATAAATTTAAACTATCAGTTAAATACTTCAAATTTATTTTAGTAAACAAACCCCTTGCCTTTCATTTATTCAATTTATGTTCAATATAAACCTTAAACATTACATAGTGATAGTATCCCACATGCATTATAGTGAGTACATGGTTTTGTTTGTATGTGTTATAGTGTGTACATGCTTTTATGTGTATGTGTTATAGTGTAATTAACTCTTAAATATTACATATTACTAGTAACATGCACGCATTATAGAGTAAATTCACTTTTATGCATATGCATTATAGGTTTGGTATTTACCAAGCCTATGTTAAATAACACTAATTCATTTATTTAATACCATGTATAAATTTAAACTTAATTCAAGATTTGGATAAAGAATGTCCACTTTTTGGCCCACCAATTCCTTGAACTTACCAATTTAAGTTCCTATATAGACCACAAAATTTTCCATAAATTTTTCAAACTCAAAGTTCACATAACTTGTCATTAATTACATTTTGAATTTTTAACTTTACAGGTTGGTTAAATTAATTATGGAAAATAAGCTAATATTTACAAAGAAAAAGATCCATTTTCATAACCTTATCTTACAAAATTCATATAAAATAACCAATAGCCCCCAAAATTCCACTAAATTAAAAAGTATTTAAAAAAATATAAATCATACAATTATTGAACCAAACATATTTATTCTTTAAGGGAACACACATTAACTTTAAGAGATCAATGATGGACCCAAATTTTGGCTAAGCATTTTCCATTTTTTGTGGGAAACTAACATGGTGTGGAAGGACACTAGTGCAAAAAGACTATGGTGTGGAACTAGATAGGCATAGAAGCACCATGGTGTAGAACCTATAGGGCATGAGAGGAAAAAGGCATGAAATCCCCAACATAAGAGGACCCAGTTAAAGAATAATTTGTCACGAGGACCCAAGAACATAGGACTCAAAATTAAAGTTAGTCACGAGGAACCTGAAAACATAGGACTTGGAACCTAAGTGGAAGACTTGGGGAGCACATGAGAAGCAGGGGAAGTTAAGAATTAGTTAATATGGGATACCTAGCCCTTTTTTATTGGGAAGTTTTTCACCATCCATAGAAAAATGAACATATGGAAACAAGAATCTAGCATAGTGCTGGTATATAGGGGGCACAAACACTCGGTTCCTTAGGCAAAGTTAGTTGATTTTGAACCATGACTCTCAGTTTATTGAGAGTCCATTTGATATTTATTTTCACCATTAATGATGTAAACACATGGTTAGAGATAAACAAGTATAAATACCCATATTGTAATCAATGGGTTTTTGGTTAGTTGGTGGATTTATAGATGTTCTCACTTAATATATAAGTTATGGACATTATATAAATTTTGTGTATTCATGATAGTTGAGTGTGATATCTTAAGTTGAGAATAATTAATATAAATTAGTATGAAATATAATTTGCCTTTTCTTTTTCTAAGTAACCACATTAACTAGTGATAGCAATAGTCTGTAATCATGGTATCCATGTTTGGAAACATTAAAATCAAAGTAGTTTATTTGTGTTTTTTTGTAGTATCTATTTAAGTACATAAAATTAAGAATATGACTAAGTGAATAACACTAAGTAACAAAACCTATGAGAACCGACAATTGGAAGGTGAGCATGCAAGACCACAGTCTTATATGAAAGGCCCAGTGCACTAGCTCATTGGGCTAGACTCCAGTGCTGAAGCTATAATAAATATCAAAACCAAAAATTTTGGTTCTAGTTATGGGACCCATAAAATTTGATATTCAATCCTGGAAAATGTTTGAGCACATCACTCTTGAGAATATAGAATAATGAATTACCAAATTTGAAGATTATTTTATAATTCCCTATCTTCAACTAGGAGTTTATACATGATAGTGGGTAGAGAAAGATATTTATAGGGCATTATATGAACTTTCTTTGTTGAACTCCCAGTCCACCTCCACAATTGGCTCTTTGCATATGCTCAAGGAGGGTCCAAAAACCTTGGGAGAAGATATCCTTAGACCTTAGAGAGATAATGATCTTTATCATGACTTGGAACCTTGTGGACTATAGCTATTAACATTTGGTGGAAAGGAGTTTTGAATAGATAAATTTTGGAGTACATTATAACCACCTATTCCTTTCCTGAAGAAGCCAAGTTCTAGTTCCTTTGAGAACCACATGGCTGTTACATTAGATATTTTTCCTTAGAAATTAAGAAGTTGTTTTTTGATTTGGGACTTGAGACTATGACAATGGATAGAAAAATCCTTATGTGCATAATTTCCACATTTGGTAAGGGATTAAAAAATAGTTTGTAAGATATTATGGGTTTAGAATGGTAGCTGGTCAGTAGGCATAATAGAAATGGAAGTATGATGAAGCTCGGCAAATGATTATGGGATTCAATGGCATGAAGAGGGACCAAGAAAACTTAGGAAGTGTTGTTAATATCCATAGGGAAGTGGAGACACACAAGAGGACCCCATCACTTTAAGCCATGCCCTATTCCTCTAATATCATATAAAGGAGAAACTAGTTGGACAATAGTAACTGCAGAACCAAGTTGAACCAAATAGGTTCCCCAACCATAGTATGAACTCATTCTATTGAGTTAAATGAAATACACATACATAATTGATAGATAATGTGGAATCAGAGACTGAGCTAGTAAAGGATACTAACAATCAGTCATTTGAAATACATACAAACATAACACTTTCCTTCCCCCTTCAAAGGAATTACATGGTACAATTATGGATGCCTGGAGGACCTGGCCCTCAAAGTGAATAGAGTATAGGCCCAAGTTTGGTTAATCACCTGGCTACCACTCCCCATATCATGAGCACTATTGGTGAAGGCACTAGAGGCGGATAAGGTGGAGACACAAGAGGAGATAATGGACTTTCCCCTCAAGGGGCAAGGGCTAGAAGTTCTCAATAACCACCAGTTTAGGCACCTCAACTAACAATATTATATTACAAAATGATTCTTCATTTACTAGAATATCAAGGCATGGATAATGTATTTGAACACATCCATAAATGTGAACTTATTTGGAGGGTGTGAGGCATCAACTCTTCTAATCATAAAGCACATAATTCACAAATACACTTTTGGACTACATGATCAAATGGTATAGAAAGTTTGATCATCAACAATCTATCATCAACTATGATCAACTTAAAATAATATTTATTCAATAGTTTGACATTCCAAAATTTGAATAACAAACCATAGTCATGTTGAAAGACATCAAACAAGAACTTACTGAAAGTATACTTGAGTATGATGTAAGATTTAAGATGCTCTTGTCTAAGTTGTCCTTTGAAATCAATGTTGCATAGCACACACAATGGTTTATGGGAGGTTTTTTACTACCTTTTTGATAAACATTATCTCAAAAGACTTTCACTAACCCACATACAACCTTGGAAGATGCCCTCCATGTTGAAGCAATAGGGAGTGTCGATACAGGGATCAGTCTATTTATGGAAGCTCAAATAGAATCTATGGCATCATAGCTTGAAATTTTAATAGTCAATAATGCACATGATACATATAGCTATGTTTGGTACACTGACTATGAATCTGAAGGGTATACATGAAATAATTACACATGCAAGAACATCCACATTGTACTTAAACAGACATGCAAAATCTATCATGAGGAACATGATGTATGCTCTTGTCCTCTTCTAAAATGAAATACACACACTAAGGTGTCTGATTATTTTAATATATGTGATGCTTACACTCATGACACTAATGATTATAGACTAATTAGTGACATCTATGAAACACAAGCATGCATATATGCCAAACCTCTATAGCCAACAAACAAGATAATGATGGCTACTGGGGTCAATAAAGAGGATGAGGATGAGGAGGTAGTCATTTTCCACCCAATACATGTTACAAATATGGCTCCTCAAACCACTAATAAAGGTATTGTCCTGACTACTTTATATGTGTTTTTTGTAAAAAGGACCACTAATTGGAAGAGTGTCTTGACTTGTACGCAGCTATTACTAAGGAGCAACATACAAAGGGTGCCAACATGATATGAGTTGATAAATCACATTTTCACATACATTCAAGTACCCCAGCTATTCAACAAGTAAATATTACCATGTACAATGAAGGACAATCCCAATCTATCTCAAATTCTACTAAAACAGTCTAGTGTGTAGAACCACAAGCAAAAAAGTATCATGATGCCTAGTAGCAAAAATATGTCTTCTAAGATATGATAGCATTGGTATGAGAACTTCAAGGAGAGATTTAGTTCCTTAAAGATAAATAAGCAATGTAGCATGCTGCAATACAAAGGGTAGTTCAACCACAAAATGTGGCACATGATGACTTCCCAGAACTGTGCAAGCGCATGCTGGATGAGGACATTATCTCATAGTTGAGCACTTGGCTTAATAATCAAGCATAAGCACCACATGATGGTCAACCCCAATCCACTCAAAAACCTAAGAATCATCACTTGAGTTATGCTCAAAGGTAAGACACTCTTTTTCCCTTTTATCCCTCGAAAGATAGATAGATAGTAGTCAATGTTTCTATTAATGGAGGGGTAATTTGGGACATACTAGTTGAAACTTGTGCAAAAGTGAATGTCCTTACAAAATATGCCTAGAAAAAAATGGTGAGTCCAAAATTTTAACCTTCACCTCATGTGTTATTCATGGATAACAAGACTCTTTCTTTACCAATAGGTGTCCTCAAGAAGACCATAGTTAAAATACTTGGAGTACCCTTATTGAGGCATATTTTGAGGTTTTAAAATTAGATAAGGCATATGGCTTCCCAGATCTATTGGGATGGCCTTGATGTTAAGAAAATAATGCATATCTATGTTTTAATAAGTTGTATATTAGTTTTGAGAACACTGACCAGTGTGTTATTATTCCCTTGGGTCAAACATAGGGACCCCCTTATATAGAACCCATCAATGTAAAATAATGCATTAACCACATCTATAATGTCACTACTAGAGATGATGAGTAAAGAGATCTAAATCCTAATGGTGTTCTCAGATGGTCAAACACTCAGTCCATATCTAACACTATAATCAATGCTTGTAATTATTGGGTGCATAGCAACGATGATCTCACTGGAAGAGTATATAGTGCAATTGAAAGTTGGGAGACCATTCCATGCTAGTTTTGTAAATGTCACAGGTTTGTGTGCCTTGTCACCAATCAAGACATGAGGGTACCCATAATTGGTAAACCACTTGAAAGACTCAATGAGGCTCCATGGTTCCATGGACAAATAGAGGTACATTACTTCATACAACACCTTGAAGAATTCTATGATACTGAAAGTGATCATATGAGATAATTAGTTCATCTCTTAGATTGTATCGCTACAACATGGTGGAAAACCCATCATGAGTGACTCCTTCAGTGGAACCAAGTATGATATGGCTTTCATCATCGATTCTATAATGATAACAAGCTTATGGGAGTAATCATCTATAGTAAAGTACTAGAAACCAAACCCCATATAGAAGCTTGCAAGAAAATGTGGAGAAATGAAGAGTCATACCTAACAGAGTACTTATGGGTACATGAATTCTATGGAAACTTATGTAACTGGGAAATGGCATGGTATGTTCATTAAAAATGACACATGGGAACCCAATTTTAGCATATCTTAAAGGAAAACATGAAATCTACCCTATCTTATACTTCTCCAAGAATGAATTTGTGCCTCGCCCTCAAAGCCATATGCGAAGTGATTGTTGGTGACCCAAGTCCCATTGAATATCATCTATGAAATACCCATCATGTTCTTTAAAAACCTCTACATATCTTCAATGAAATATTAACATAGTTTTCCATACCAGAACCAGTCCTTGATCAAGATCGGCATGAAGAAATACATCTATGTAAACATAAGCTAGTGTTTCACATGGAAGAATGTGAAGGATCCAAATCACATGACCCTTTAACAACCCATTTATATGTCCCTATGAGATATGTTAAAATATATTTTCATGATACTACCACCACTCTAGAAAACCCAATGGACCCATTCAAACTATTCAATGCAACATCAACTTAGAACAAGAACCAAAGTTGGTTATAGTAAGAAATTACTGGAATAAAATGGAGATTTCAAAGATATTTGAGTTGTTAAAGGAATATCAAGGTGTCTTCCCAATAAATTATAGTGAAATGAAGGGATTCGACCAATTTTTAGGAAAGATATATATCAAGTCTATTAACAGTGCTCGACTAGTCAAAAAACATCCATATATAATGAATCTCAATCTATGAGCATGCATCAAAGAATAAATTGATAGTATGTTGCATAATGGTGTAATCACCCCTATCAATGAATCTAAATGGTTTAGTCTAATGGAGATTAGTATCAAAAAATATGGATGCATCTAAATTTGTGTGGATTATCTAATACTTAATGCATCCTATGTCATTGACCCTTTCCCAATGCCTTTCATAGAGGAAATCCTTGAAGGTGTTAGATGTGAGATATATACCCTCATAAATGGGTTCTCAGGATACCATTAGGTAAAGATAGCTAAAGAAGACAAATGGAAAACAAAATTTACCATCGAATGGAGATCTTTCATGTATACTATCATGCCCTTTGGATTGAATAATGCCCCAAATGTGTTCTCATGCATAGCTATTGAAGCCTTTAAGGATTTCATCTAGAAGTTTCCTCAAGTTTACTTAGATGATTGGATATTTTATGGGTTGGTCGAGGACCATTGTTCCAAATTGAGGCTTATGCTTGAGCATTGTCAGGTCTTACAAATATATTTGAACTTAAATAAGTGCCTATTTTCTACACCATTTGGTGTATTATTATGACATATTATATGTAAAGAGGGACTTTTGGTAGACTAAATGAAGGTGTCTCTTATTCTTTACCTCTTAGCACCCAAGACTCAGCATGAGGTCCATGCCTTTCTAGGCCATATCGATTACTATAGAAAGTTCATCTATGGATATGCAAAGATTACCATGCCCCTAGAATAACTTCTAAATCATAATGAGAATTTCATATGGATGATATCATGTAAAGAAGATTTTGAAACATTGAAAGACAAACTAGTCACTACTCTTATGCTCTAGTTTTTTATAGGAAAAAACCATTCCACATCCATGTTGATGAATCTATAATGGTTTTCTGCACAACTAGGTGAAGGTCATCTGGGTCATCCAATCTACTTTATCATTATAAATCTCACTTCAACTAAAAGGAACTATACCACTACAGAGCATGAATCATTAGCAATGGTCTATGCTTTGTAGAAGTTTGGACAGTACTTATTGGCCACTCCTTTTATTTTTTATACCAATCATGAGGCCTTAAAGTACCTTATCAATAAACTTATATTACATGGATGGATCAATTATTAGATAGTGTTGTTCTAATATTTCTAATTTTCCATCATGGTAAAACTAGGGAAAGCTAATTGTGGACCTAACCACTTGTCCTAAATTGAGTTTAGAGAACCCCCGCATGCCATTGAAGATGAGTTACCTAATGCTCAACTAAGTTTTGTCACTCATGTACCTAATTAACTCAAGGATCTTTCTCTTTTTCTAACCTCTGGATCAACACCTAATTATCTCACTCCCCAGGTCAAAAAAACTTATAATCTATGATGCATTATTTCAACTCACAGGAGGAGATATTTAAAAACTTGGATGTGATGAGATTATTTGGCACTATGTTATGCAAAATGAGTGTCCTAAAGTACTTTGAGAAGTTCATGAAGGAATTATTAGAGGACACTATGTTGTAGATACTATCACGCATAAGGTTCTATTAGCTAGATTATGGTGGCCAACTCTCTTTAAAGATGCTAAATCATATGTTAGGAAGTGTTATATATGTCACCACATAGGAAAACCTAACCAAAGAGATGTGATGCCTCTTCAACCAATACTTTCTAAGGAACCATTTGAAAAATGGGCCATTGATTTTATTGGCCCCATTAATCTAGCTAGACAAAGAATAGGTTCTTGATACATCATCATATAAATTGACTACCTCATGTGATGGGTTAAAGTTGTGCCAACAAAACATTATAATGTTGCTACTAATGTGCATTTCATTTGGGAAAAATATCATAATTTGGTTTAAATTCCCACCAAATTTCACAAGTGATCATGGTATCCATTTTTAGAATGAAACAATTTATGTCTTCCTAAATGAGTTCATGATTACACACCACAGAATGACACCGTACCACCCTCAAACCAATGGCACTACCGAGGCCTTCAACAAAATCCTAGGCACCACTTCGATGAAGATTTATAATATTGGCTAAACATACTGGGATGATAGAGTATTTGTGGTCTTGTGGGCATACCAAACAACTTATAAACACCTTAACAAAAGTACCCCATTCAATTTGGTATACGATAAAGAAGTAGTATTTACATTTGATTTTTTAATACCGTATCTCCATATAATGTGTGTAGGACAATTGGATGAAGAGGAATCCTTGAAATCATGCTTATATTCTTTTTACAACTTGATGATACTCAATTCCTTGCTTATTAGATTCAAGATGTGGAAAAATGTAAACAGAAAGCATGGTATGACTGACACTTAAAGCACAAAACATTTATTCTGAGCATGAAGGTCCTACTATATGACTCCAAGTTTTTTTTCCATCTTGGAAAACTTTAGATTCGTTAGGATGGTCCTTTCATCATTTATAGCATTCAACCTACTAGAACATGTTGATTATAAAGGTTGGATGGCCAGTTATTTCCTAGGCATTATAATAGAGGTCAGCTCCAACTATGTTTCACTTCTAAATAGTTGAAGTATTGTAAACAATAAGGCTTTTTACCATTAATTTAGGATTTCCTATTTTCAATAAAAATTCTACCCTTATTACATGTAAACTTTTTTTAATGTAATTATATTTAATTTTTTCTTTTTTCTTTTTATAGAGGACCATGAATCGTTTTAGTGTGGGAAAAAAAGAGATCATAAATCTTAACTTAAAGAGCATAGGCACACATATTGCATAGGTGCAAAAATTATCTAGGCATGTAAAGTTCTTAGGGTGTAAATAACCTTGGCACATAAAGTGTTAAGGGCACACAAGTCATTTAAGGCACATGAATTATGAAGCCTAAAGATAGGGTGTTCCCTCCATTAGTTTAAATTTTGAAAGATAGTTATCTTCCATGACAAGGAAAACATGGGACACAAATATCATCCACTTCAATGAAAGGCTCAAGATATGGCATGTCAATAATGCAAAAGGAATAGTTATGGTAAGAAGCATGCCAATGGCATGATGTGACAATACTTTTAAAATCATTAAATGCCAAAAGCAATGATCGAAGTGCAGTGGTTGTTAAAGATCCACATTAATGACATGAAGTTTTGAGTGTCAAGAAGGTATTAATGATGGTGAACACCCCATGAGCCTATAAATAGACAAGTTGACTTCTTTTTACTCTACCTTTACATTTAATTATGATTAATAGAGCCAAAAATTCAAGAACAAGTAAATACCATATCTAAACAAATGAATACCAGAGCCGAACAAGTGAATATCAGATCTAGAATATGAAGTCACAATTTAAATAGGGATCAAGGAAAGCATCACTTATCTCTAAGTAAAATAGGGTAACTTTGAGACATGGCCATGATCGAGAGACCTTACAAGTTACAGGTTACATAAATCCACCATTAAAAGATATTCAAGCTCAGAACGTCAAAGCCACAAACACGTATTTGTTTGGAAACATTGGATGGTCGTGTATTAACCTTCAGGAACCTTAGAGGGTGATGCAGCTTAATAAAAAGGCCCAAAATACTAAACCACTATCAATAATATCAAAGGAAGAGGAGGTGTGTGGAAGAGATATAGTTTTTATTAGGGAAGATACTATAGAATAACAATTTCAATGCACATAAGAAGAGGAAACAAGCATGACACAATAAACAAAGAAGGCTAAATCATCCCCAAAAAAGAAGGCTCAATCATCCCCACCCCTACCATTACTAATTAAGGAAATTAAATACCAAGAATTGGTGTTATGCATGGAAAATTAGGTTTTCAAGGTCTCCACTTGCACAACATTTATTTACAACCATCAACAACCTAGAAATGAGGTTGAGTTCCAAAATGACTATTGAGTCAATCACCATAACACCAACAACCAAGTGGTGTTTGATCTTAAGATCTTCAACTAACTAGATGTTATAGGGTTATTCTAACTCTTTGATTTTACTTAATTTCGAAAACCCATGGAGTTAGTTCAGTTCCTTCTCACGTATGTCCATGAGGACTACATCTACTTTACTAGGCACAGTATGAAGATCATGCCTGAAAGGATAAGCAAGGTCATAAGACTATAATGCTCAGGGTTGAATGTGGTTGATGTCTTAAAAAACACCAAGGAGGTCAAAAATAACACCATGATTATCATATACCAAAAGCAGGGCCACACTATGCACATCAAGAACCTATAGGATCTTACCCTCTAGGTTGTAGCATAGATCATTTTGACCAAGATTGGTGAGACCAATCGATAGAAAGAGGTTGACATGGCACACCTCTATATTTCCAACCAAGTCACTCAAGGATTGAAATATAACTAGGCTACATATTTTACCTAGAAGATTATGAACAATGTGGAGAAGACCCTTTAGGTACCTAAGCACAAGTTTTCATGGGGGTGTTTTTTCTTTTAATGGTTTTTTATGAGATTGGCATACCAAACTATAGCTCAAGAGAATTGAATTAGATATACCCTCCCACACATATGTCCCCTTTTAAATGATACAAAGGGCTCACATTCCCTCAACACATGACCCCCTCCTACAAAATCAAGATGAGGTACTAGTTTGATAGTATGAAGGAGGCATTCAGGACCAAGTGGTGCATCATGAAGGATTTCCCCCTTTAGATGTTGAGCAATCCTAGTTTTCCATGAAGTAGCACTTCTCCTTTATGCACATCATAATGAACCCTTCCAGAAAACTCTCAACATGGTTGAAGTTACCATAAACCTTCTCAATATAGTAATTTTTATATTCCAATAAATGGATCTATGATGCACAACCCATTTCCTTGGAAGTTGATAAGATTGATCTGGAGATACATACTCTCCAAAAATGTTTGTCTATCTAGTTAAGAAGTCCTACTAGTAAAAGAGGTAAATGGACTTGATGGACATTAAGGTCAAGTAAATAATGGTGGATGAACAAGTGCACAACTTTTTATACATGATACAACCCCAAAAGTATCCCTAGGGTGGAGACTCTAAGGTGAAGCTCCTAAAGGCACCTCCATTGAAAAATAAGAGGCCAAATCTTGGTACCATCATAAGTGGAAAATAGGATCCATATAAGTGGAAAAAAACTATCCCAACACCTCAACCAAATCATTCTCCACCGTGCTCATATCTACCTCACTCTTCTTCGTCTCCATCATGCCCTTATCCATCTCCACCATGCCCTTTTCCTCCATCTCCTCCCCAACCTTCTCCACCCAAAACTCCACCACCTCAAGTCCCTCTACCTCCACCTCTACCTTATCCTAAATTTACTCCATGGCCATCTCCTCCAAAAGCATCTACTTTAGGGGATACACTATAACACACCACAAGAAAATCACCCCAACAAGAAATTCCTAAAGTGTAGGTAGAAGACTCCCTCCCTGGTGTGGGAGGAGGAAGCCACCTTTGATGACTCACTACTTAATGATTAAAAACTTTATGGTAAAGAGGAGGATGGTGAGGAAGAAAGGAGTAAAAGGGATGTTGGTATCACTTCCATAGCTATTGAAGAAGAGGTTAACTTAAAATGTGACCCTAGTAAATGGAAGGAACCAATTAGGTCTATAAAGATCTTGATGATGAAGCATCTACCAATCCACACAAACATTATTAGTTTATCATCCTTGATAGGATGTTGTATCTATGGTCGTACTTTGATCCATGAGATGTGACCTTGGAGACAAGAAAACAAGTGTCCTTCCTACTGGACATGTATAATGAAGAGTGATAATTTGAGCTCCCTTAAGATAGCCTTTTCTTGGGACTAGATACTCATGCACTACCCAAGCCACTATGGGTGGATCCCTAAAATATTCCCCCTCTTCTATCAAGCCTATAATTTTTGAAGCTACCCATAGAAGCAACATGATAGAACATTTTGTTTGAATCTAATGCACATACGATTGATAAGAAACATGCCTAAATTATGGGTATGTACAACAAAGAGGTTGAACCTAAACAAGTTCTCATCGAGGAAGTGGCTACTCTAAAGTAGTAGGTTAAATAGGCCACAGAGGCAAAAGTGAGATAATTGAACCTATGCAAAACAAGTTTGGGGAAGGAACTAGCATTGGTAGATGGTGTACCTCTTGATGGGGATGCCATAGGAAAGTTAGAAACCCTGGTGAATCTCTTACTAAAGTGATGTAATTAGTATCCCATGATAAAAGATGAGGGACTAGAATTATCAGAGCAATTCCCCATGGCAATAGAAGTCTACAAGTGTACCCTAGAAAGGGTTGGTGAAGTGGTCCCCATTTTGGATGGAATTTTTTTGTGGCTTGGGTGCCTAAATAAAATCTTGGAGGATCAACTCCAATTTGAAGAATCATAGAGGTAGTAGATGGTTGATGTTTTGCTCTTAGTAAAATATTGCACTAAGCATGACAAGGAATTTATGGATGTGGATATGATGGAGGACACAATCAACACACATCATCTACATCTAAATGCAAGTTCTACAGCCCTCTAAAGATAGCTTGAAAAATAGGTCTCCACACTTGAAGACATCTAGAAGGATGTTATCATGTCCCTAGATAAATTGGTCAAGAAGGCTAATGAGACCTCTAGCCAACCTGAAGAGATGAATAAATCAAAAAGGGTCATAGAATAAATAACTACCAAGGTAATCGAGGAATTATTTCATTAGGACAATGTTAAGAAGGAGATCGATTAGATGGGACCTAAGTTTTTTGTAGAGACCACTAGTAGAACTTAGTCTGAGACAGACTAAGAGCTTAGTATGGGATTATGTTTGCCCCAAATTTTGGCTAAATATTGTCCATTTTTGGCATAGAATCGACATGGTGCAAAAACACCATAGCATAGAATGACTATGTCATAGAACTAGATAGGCACTAAAGCACCATGGCATAGAACCTACAGAGCACGAGAAGACAAAGGCATAGAAACCCCAGTGTGAGAGGACCCAATCAAATAAGAATTATTCATGAGGACCCAAGAACATAGGACTCATAATTAAAGTAATTAGTCTTGAATAAATTGAGAACATAGGACTCAGAACTTAAGCAAAATATTTGGGAAACATGTGAGAAGTAGGGGCAGTTAAGGAGTAGTTCATATGGGACACCTATCCATTTTCAATCAAGAAGTTATACACCAACAATATAAATATTAACACATGGCAATAAGAATCTAGCATAGTATGGGTATATACAGGGCACAAAGGCCTGAGTCTTTAGGCAAAGTTAGTTGATTATGAGCCATGACTCTCAGTTTGTTGAGATATCGTTAGTTATTTATTTTCTCCATTAATGATGTAAACACTTGGTCAAGGATAAGCAAATATAAATACCCATGTTGTAATCGATGGGTTATTGGTTAGTTGATTGATTTCTAGATGTTCTCACTTAATATATGAGTTATGAACATTATATAAATTTCATGTGTTCATAACAACTGAGTGTGATATGTTAAGATGAGAATAATTACTAAAACTTAGTATGGAATCTAATTTGCCTTTTCTTTTTCTAAGTAACCACAGTAACTAGTGATAGCAATAGTTTATAATCATGGTAGCCATGTTTGGAAACATTAGAATAAAATTAGTTTATTTGTGATTTTTCATAGTATCTATTTAAATAAATAAAAGGAAGAATATGACTACGATAATAACACTGATTAACAAAACCTATGGGAACTAGTTTTTATCTACGCACTTTGGGTGAGTGCACAAGACCATGGTCTTGCATGAAAGGGCCAATGTGCTAGTTCATTCGGATATACTCCAAAGTTGAAGCTATCATAACTATAAAACCCCCAACAAGCAACCTCATTGTGAGAGTTTTAAAAGTCTATTTTTTATTACATATGATGTTTTATAATTATGATTGAATTTATATTTTTATTAAAAAAATAGGGATGTAAAATACTTTTATCTAGAAATTTATATGATGAAATGGAAACCTTAGACCCTTAAATATTATATATGAAGATTACATTTCATGTCTACTTTTATCAATGAACATGCATGATTTTTTCATTCATTTTAAAAATTGAAAAAAATAGATTATAAATAATATTGTTAAGCATAAAAAAAATCACATATATGTCATTTTTAACCCATATCACAAGGCAACTTCCACAATGATTACAAGGAATCAAGTGTGATGTAGATAATATTTATGGATTATATATCACCTCAGTTTTGTACACTTGGAAAATATAGACCTTGGTTTTTCTTCTCAGTTTTGGACCCTTTACCACTTTTGTAAGTCTCACATGTGCTATATATTATTCCACTTTCCCTATTTATTAGTTTGACAAATCTTATGTTGGTGACCAAATACTTATATCTCACTCAAAATGCTTAAAATTGACTTATCTTCCACCTCTACAAGTTTTGATCATGTACCTACTTTTTTACTCCCTGGACACTAATGTCCAGGATAGACACTAGTATTGATGCTAGTGTCCTAACCTAACACAAGTGTCTAGTACCATAAAGTCATTCAATTTTCAAATGAAACATATCCTAATGGTAAATATTAGTGCTTTAATGTGAGTTAATTATCAAAAGGGATTGATATAAATACAATATCAACCCTCACTCATTCCTAACCTAGCAAAAACCAAGGTAGCCTATCAAAAGCATTTAATCATGCACTCAATAAAGTAAAAGCTTTTTTTTTCTTATTTCATCATAGTAATCATAGGAATAACACATAGACAAGTCTAAATTACGAAATGAGAAACCCAAGAGTTTGATTTTCCATGTTACAAGTTAGATCATTATTGTACTTGATTTATACATATTGCATGATTCAAACATAATCCAAAACATAACAAAGAACTACATAAGTCTGATGCCATATTCAAAGTATTGGCTATGTAGGTAACACCCAATGACAATAGGGTATTTGGTGTATATTAACACCATGTTCCCATTAATTAAATTTTCCTTAAGATCACTATGAGGGTGAAGAACTAGGGTTTTGTAAATTCATGAATAGTGATAGTCCATGACCTAGATTTGGATACACTAAATTGAAGTCAAAGTCAGTCCTATAAGCATCCAAGTGTCGCATCAATTTTTAGTAGGTATTTCATACATGACACTTATGTTTAACCTAGATATTAAAATTAACTCAACCATCTGAGACTAATGATATTGTCTAGAGCTCCAAAAGTGTTAGATCTAAAGTTTGATGATTATTCTAGAATCTTCTTCTAGTCTACTTCCTACTTGATATAGATCCAACACTATGTTAGAATCAAAAATACCTAAGTATATTACTTCCTTTTCATTTTCATACATAACATAGTTTTACTTTCTATATTTAACTTATTCTCAATATAATAAATTAAGTGTATGTTTATATCTAAGCTTAGCACCTAATTGGCCTACTGTAGATCTGATTGTCATCCTTGTGCATTGTCATTTGTATATTCCAATTTAATTATATCTAACACTAAATCCAAGAACTATATATTTTATTTTAGGGTTAAACATTTGGTGAAACTTATTCATATGAATTCAAAAAAAAAATAATTCCTAGGGTTTAATATTGTTGTACTTTTTCATTTCCTATTATTATTTTACATGTAACCTAGGCATAGCCCTAGATTGGGAGGTATGCCTATTTAACATATTGAGTTTCCCCTACCACCTTATCAGATGTCTAAAACCAATGATGGATCTCATACTATGGATCATGATAATACCCATGTCAACAATGAAAAGCATATTGATAGGGTTATCATAAGAGAAGATTTTAATAATGAAAACCAAGAAACAAATGAAAATGAGCACATAGACCATGATCAAGAGAAACAAACTACATTATTTTGTAAGTGTATTTGTAAAAGCCCTAAATATATTAATTAGATCCTGAAAACTACAATGGAAACACAAATTTCAAAATGTATATAGTTGAAACATTCTTCCCCTTTAACACATTATAATATAATACATCTAGTGGGGTCACAAGTCATGTGTTTAAACCCTTGTTTCCTAAAACTAATATTGATACATATACCATGAAAATAATAATTTATTCAACATAAATACCAATTTTAATGCCTATTACTACTTAAACCATGTTTACATCCCCTTTAGTTATTAAAATTACTAATCTAAGCCCCACTAGGTCTACATTTCAATCATTCCTTCAAGTTATAAATACCTTAGAGGACAAGATTACAAACATTGAAAAAAATGATTTAAATTCTTCTCATGCTATTGATTAAAAATATGTGTTTCATAACTCTCTTTCACTTGAGATATCTTTGAACCATTTTCCAATGGGTTTATTTGCACCTAAGTTTCCATTTTATGATGGCAGGGGTGATCCTAAATGACATATTTGATTATTTTATGTGGCATGATTTGATTATCCCTCCAATGATAAAGTTTTAACCAAATTATTTCCAAGAAACCTCAAGGAATATACTTTGAGATGGTTCTATGATTTACCTCTCTAATTTTTCAAAGCATTAAAACATCTTGCATACCGGTTTTTAGCACAGTTTTCCATTAATATTTCTAAAAAGGTTTTCTTTGCTCAAATTGACAAAATTAAAAAAAGAACCATTGAACCTATCAATGAATATGTATTAAGATATAATATAATGTTAGATAAAATGACTAATCCTATGGTAGATAAGAAGTTTCAATATATATTCATGCAAAGTTTGCTTGCTCTTTTACATGAGTCCATTTTTTTTAATAATTTTAATTTTTTTGATGATTTATGCCATGTTTTACAAGACTATGAAATGAAGCTTATTTCATAAAATAGGATCAAGTATGTAAAAAACATAAACTACATCTACATCTAAAAACCAAGATCATATCAAAGCAAGTTATAAGGTAAAACCTCTGGGATCCTAAAAAGAAAATAACCACCATGGTTAGCATAATTTCATAGTATCCTAATCAATTGGTTTTATCCAATGCACCAAGGAGATAGTTATCTAATTTACCTAAGTCCCTAATGTCATGACTATTGTAGTTATTAGAGTGTTAGTTTATATCTCACCCTCATCCTATAGAGATTGATATAAATAAACATTCAGCCAAAGGATATGATGTGAATGCTTATTGTGATTATCACTAAGGACCAAGGGCATTCTATAATAAGATGCTTTACCTAGAAGCATAAGATACAAGATCTTATTGATAACCAAAATATTGCATTTTAGTATCCTCAAAAGGAATTAGGTTCACAACCTGGTGATCACCACAAATAGAAAATATTTAACAATCCTTTGCAAGACCATTCTAATAAGCAACCAAAAATGCAAATGGCATATAATGAACATCCTCCTCCACCACATTATGAGAACCCACTGGATGGGATTATTGGTACTTACACATGACATATAGCTCCTATGGTTTAGAGACCCTCTATTACCTTTTATGATAATGAGATTATGGATGACGACTCTTCTATTAATTCTTTATTCATTCGAGCATACATTGATAAACACCATATGCATAGTGTTATTATTGATAATGGTGAAAGTGAGAATGTATAGACCACAACATTACTTATGCACTTGGGTTATACTCATCATGACTTGTATCCTTATAATATATTAGTTAGAGCATTCAATGGGACCTCCTAAAAGGTACTTGATGATTTTGACCTACCTTTATAGATCAGTCCCACACATGTGGTTGCTACCTTTTTAGTTATAGCTTCCTTGGTAATATTTGATATGTTATTTGTAATAATTTGGATCCATACACTTCAAGAAATATATTCTATAGTGCATGGGTGTGATAAATATATTCATGCCAATCAGGTAATTATAGTTTTCAAAATCCTATATGAGCATCCTATTGAACAAGAAAAACATATAACCAAATAGTTAATTACCAAGGATACTAAGGATAATTCACCACAAAATAGAAATCAAAAAGTAAACCCCCTCACTAGGTGGTGGTACTTAAGAGACCATTACATAATTTACATACAATTGATTCCATGGAATCACCATGTACTATGTAAAATATTTAGATATATAGAGCACTTGTTCTTATTACAACTATTCCAAATAGACCATAAAGTACTCAATGATGTTTTCCATGAACCCCTACTCCCATTACTCCTAATACTACTTCACAATCACCTAGTCATATTTTAAATACACAGAGCATCACCAATACTACAATGACAAATATTGAACCTATGCATGCTAATCTACAATATCTCAAGATTATTACACTAGGTTCATAATGGGGAGATATATATGACCATCCATTGGATGGTATCATAGTATGATTTTTCCCTTTCAAATATTCTAAATATACCCAAAAAATAAACAACATTAAATATCTCAATAAATCATCACCTATATGATCTATTGGCTCCTTGGCATCTATGTGTTAGTTTCACGTTGATGGGTATCATACCTATTAATTATAAATACACAAATGTGTGTCACACTTGTATTTGAGTGTAATACAATAATATATATATATATATACATTATATATTCTTATTTTAGATGTTGGTCCCTTTACTCATGTCATATAGACATTGGGGGCATATATTATCCTTGATATTGATACACACAGGTTATATAACCTAATGACCACATTTCATTATCATGTTTGAGCTTACATATGTATTTACACATGCCTATATCCATGATTATATCTTAAACAAGATATTTGACATTTTTCCCTAACACATTTGATCCATGGGCTACTATGACATATTTATGCCGATTTCTTATGCTTTCCTTTATACACTTCTTTGAGTGTTTTGCCTTAATATTATATCCCTTAATCAAGCATTTGAATATGATCCTTTTGATTACATCCCACCTTTTTATGTATTCTTTCTTTGAAATTTTCATATCTCATTGTCCATTTTATGAAAATTTGAATATATCATTATTGATTTCATGAATAGTTTACTATGTCATGTCCCTTCATTCATGTGGCATTTGAACATTCCCTTGTTTTTAGTCTCCTTGGATCATTATCTTTTGACTTGATTTTGAGTGTTCTTGTGTCTATGTGTTTTGGCTTGTTGAGATTATATTGTTAATATCTAGACATTGTCATGATCTATATCATGCATATTAGGCCTTCATGTGATCACATTGGTTTGATGCACTTCAATGTTATAACTATCTAGATATTTTCCTTATATATGATACATGGTTCCATTGACAAATTATATAGTTGTCTTATCCATTTGAGGTGAGGTAACTACCAGTTTCTATCTTTTCCTCAACTAAAATGGGCAACATATTAGTGGGGTCATGTTATAAATACATGTTCTTCACACTTGTTGTAGTTTCAAATTTAGTGGTGGCATGTTTTGGAAACATGTTCTCCACACTTATTCCGTATTCAACATCTCTAAATTACAATGGGGGTATGTTTTGGAAATATATTTTCCACATTGGTACTTATATCAGTTATTATATTTTAATACATATATTGAGGGAATGCTTTGGAATAATTTTCTCCACTCTTACATAATTTATTAATTAGCCAAAGCACACAATCATATGATTTAGATTCATACTTGTGGCAGAATTCTATACATTGGTACCATTTTTATACATAATTTTATTTTGAGAGATATCTAAGGTGCATATTATATGAGATCTATGTCTAATATTACAAAATCCAAAATATTTTTAGATTATAAAACTCTCTTATGGACTATTACCACATCATGTACTTTTACGTATTGATACCTCAATCAAACTTTTACAAACTTTATTGATTCAATCTACTGCAATAGTTTGTTCACTTTTTGGTATGGATGAAGTGATTAAACCACTCAATCTTGCAAAGTTTTTAGGTTAGACTTGATTGTATCATCTATCCTCACTAGGTTATAAGTATCATTGGGTTATGTAGCTGAGATAATATCAACTACCATGTGAAAACTCATCCTTACTCCAAGGTTGGAGTTATGGCCCTCTCTCTCTCTCTCTCTCTCTCTCTCTCTCTCTCTCTCTCTCTCTCTCTCTCTCTCTCTCTCTCTCTCTCTCTCTCTCTCTCTCTCTCTCTCTCTCTCTCTCTCTCTCTCTCATCATGGATATATGCACTTTCAATATTTATCTATATTTTTCCTAATATGTATTTCATAGCCTTGTATTTATAAAAAATTGATAATAGCTAAGGAATTTACATTGACACAATAGTGTACTCCTAAACCTCTCTTTAAATTTCAATTACTTTTAATTATAAATTATATGCACTAATTTTATACTATAGCATGTTCTTCATTTCAAGTCAATCACCATAAAATCACTCAAATTGGGCACATGCAAAGATAAGTTGTGTTATGCACATCTATGTATGCATTACTTTCCTTTAAACTAGTAATTTCATTAACACCTCAATAGATAATATTTATGGATTATATAACACCTCAATCTTATACACTTGGAAAACTTAGACCTTTATTGTTCTTCTCAATTATGGACCCTTTCCCACTTATACAAGTATCTCATCTACTTTATCTTATGCCCTTTGGCCTATCTCTTAGTCTGACCAATCTTATGTTGATGACCCAAGCCTTCTATCTTACCCAAAATGATTAAAATGTACTTATCTTTCACCTATCTAAGTTTTTAACTTGTACATACTTTATTTCTCCCTAGACACTAATGTTTGGGAAAGATAACAACATTGATGCTAGTGTCCTAACCTAACACAAGTTTTTAGTGTCCTAAATTAATCCAATTTTAAAATGAAACATATCCTAATGGTCAATCTAATTACTTCAATGTGAGTTAAATATCAAAAAGGATTGATATAAATAAAATATCAACCCTCATTCATTCCTCACCTAGCATAGACCAAGTCAACCTATAAAAAATCATTCAACAAAGCACTCGATAAAGCAAAACATTTCCTATTTTTTCCTATTCTCATATCATTCATAGAAACACCACATACACAAGTCTAAAGTATTGAAGGAGTAACCCAAGATCCTAATTTTCTAAGCTACAAGCTAGGTCAATGTTGTACATGCTTTCCACATATTTCATTATTCACACACAATCCAAAATGTAGGGTATAACTAGATAAGTCTAAGTCCCTCATCTAATTATTGTTTATGTTGTATATGCCTAATGATAGTGACCCATATTTATGGTAGCTCAACACCATGTGCCCATCAACCCATTTTTCCCCAAGGTCACTATGAAGATGAAGAACTAGGGTTTTGTAAATTCATGAGGAGTGATAGTCTATGACTGAGATATGAATATACCAAAGCTAAGGTAAGGTAAAACCCAGAAGTATTAATGTGGTCACATCTATATTTAATAGGTGTTTCCTACATGAAAATTATATTGAACCCAAACAATAGTGTCAACGCAACCATCCTAGGTTGATGTTAGTGTCTAGAGCTCCGGAATCATCATATCTAGAATCTAATGATTATTCTAGAATCTTCTCCTAGTCTACTTCCTACATGTTCTATATCAAGCACTATGTTAGCATCTACACTAGTTAAGTATATTAATTGCTTGTCATTTCCATACATAGTTTAGTTATACTTTATATATTTAGCCTATTTTTAGCATAATAAATTTAGTATATGTTTGTATATGATCTTAGCACCTAATTATTCCGGTGTAGCTTTGATTATCATCCTTATTAATTATCATTTATGTATACTCATTTAATAGTATCGAAGAATAACTCTAATCATTATAAATTCCATTTTAGGGTTAAAATGTGCATAATCACCTAAAACTTTCATTTTCCAATACATATATTATATAAATATATTTCCAACTAAAAATTACATGTCTCAAGGCTACGAATAACCAAAAACATGATTATAAACTGAAAAACAACAAGGTGCAAGTTCTAAAGTGTATTCACAAGGCCAAGACAAGGAGGGGCATGCCTCCCACTTTTTTGATGTCATTATTTGGTTTTCATAGGCAATAAAAGACTAATTAATCCTAATTTTACACATATCGGTTACCATATCTAAGGAAAAAGGACAAAATGTAGTGAAGGTTCAATATAAGGAAGCTATGAACTTATATATGAATTTTTTATGTCAAATCTATTTCTAAAAGCTAATGGACACTTTCTAACAACCAAAAATGAAGAAAAAAATTAAATCTAAGAAAATTAAAAATTAAAAAACTAGGATACCACAATTTATAATAAGTGAAATACCTTCAATGTCTTAATGTGATTCTTATTCCCATAATGTGCAAGTTCCACTTTACACTACATAGGGTGAGAGAAGGACCTTGGAAAAATTACTCACCTTTTCCAAAACCTTTCCTAAATTTAGATTATAAGGACATTGGAAATTAATATTTCCCATTTCCTGATCCATACTAGAATAATTAGGTAGGAGTATTTGGGATAATAACACCCTTTATCCAATCACTACTAAGAAAACTAACACACATTTCCTATATTCTAATCCCATTTGGGAAATATTATCTTATAATTTTAAAGAATAAAAAAGGATGTATAAAGTACCAAGAAATATGAGGTAAATCATATCTATAAATATCCTTAGAGGGTCAAAAAATTACCATGGCCTTAGGCCCAAACCATAGAAAACATATAAAGCAAGGATCTAAACCTAAAGACATTAACAACCAATTGATTTTCATGCTATTAAGAAGACACAAATAGGCTAAATAAACTAATGAATACACGTAATAATGTGATAAATGTCTCTCTAACTTGGGTCCTCCATTATGGCTTTCAGTTTGGAAACTCTCTATCCTTCAAGTTTCTCCTCCTCCTCCAAGTTATAGCTCTTTCCTCAAATTTTAAGAATGATAAAAAGGTATCCATGAGACTATAGTTCCCTAATATTATATTAAAATATATTTATTCATTGAAAAAAATGTAAGGTGACACTTTCCCAATTGCTTTCTCTTGCCTTTTCTCCCAAAGTTCTCTGCCTTTTTACTAATCTTAAAAAGTCAAAATAATCTCTTACATATGCACATGGGTAAGCATTTCCATACACTATAACAAAGAAATTACAATCCATAAAATTTTATAAATTAAGGTATGGTATGTCCCAAAATTCCTCTAATAATCCTTAAACCAATCCGATTAGGATTACTATTTTTCTAAAGGGATTTAACTCTACCTCCATATACCTCAAAACTACTTTCCACACCAGTCTAAAACTAGGTTAGTTTATCCATTCATTTTTTAAAGTTTACAAACCATGTATACTATTAATTAGATCTATTTTAATTCATATATGGTTATATAATTATCTAAATAATTGGTGAAGTGAGTATGAATAATGTTAGTAGACAAAAAATTCTAATTTCCTAATTATGCAATTATATTGAAACTAGGCAATAAAATATACAACGGGGAAGTTATAAATCTAGAAAATAATATTTTTATAACCTCCATGTAAAATTCATTCCAATATCCCTTACGTATTCACCTTCAATCCTATACATACATTGCAGACATAAAAATGGTTAACATTATGATAGTTGAATTAACATAAATGAAACAATCCCAAGAAACCAACATAATCATAGAAGACATATCTATAGAAAAATCATATGAATGATAATATATCAATTTATTATATGAATTATCTTCAAAATTAAAATGGATAAGTACCCATATACTTAAATAATATAACTACATTATCCTATCTCAACCAACATAGTCATCCAAGTGACTAAGTCATATAATAGTGTCTTGAATCAATAAATAATAATTCTGACATTCCATGCATCCAAAATGTGCATATAAATAATAAAAATTTAATCTAATATATTTATTAGGAACATCACATACATTAAATTGAATTGTCATAATTTCAAACAACCAATATTGGGTGGCAAAGGCCTAAAAAAATAGTACAAAATTTTCTACCCAAGGACAAGTAAAATGAAATTGAATGTAAAATATGGATTTTTGAAATTCAAACCTAACATCCACCTCCATTTAAAAATGTTTCCTCCTATAATTCAATAAAAATGGGTAGAGATAATCATCCCAAAATGGGTTGCATCATCACTTTCAATATGGTATTATCTCGCTCAACAAATTCAGTTGACCTATCATGTTTAAACTTTCAACCCTATAGGTCCAATGTCATGTGTACTAAATATATATGTAATAAAAATAGATGTCTATCTCTCTCATTAATTTATCCCCAATACAAAGTATGGGTAGTGCCAAAAAAATAAAATGCCATAAAACTAAAACATGAAACATGTCATTAACATGTTATAGGATTGGTGGAAAGGCTAGTCATAATGCCATTGAACCAATGGACTTTAAGATCACAATGGTATCAAAAAAATATTAATACCATGAAAATATGTAAAAATTTACTATGATACCATTGAGTTAAACTCACCACCATTCTTGAAAATGGGGACCCTTGTTTCAAAATTTTACAAATTTGTGCTTTGAATTGAAATACCATTTGATCATAATTCTTTATTTGAAAATCATCCACCCTTGGTTCTCATTTAACTTAACTGAAATGTCTCCATTTGATCTATCTTATTTTGCCTAATGTTTCCAATGGTTTATTTTATGTTTTCAAGTTGCAGGCTTAATAAAGTCTCAATATTGTGGACAATGTTTAGGGTTTTCAGCTTTAATGATAAATTAACCCTTTGAGTAGTGATTATCCCTCAATTGTTCAATTTAATTCATGTTTGATCATCTAGAAACCATTAGTATAATTATTTTAGACTAATTCCATTTAATTTGAATTCAAATTTATGAGGGTCACTTTATTTGAAAACTATGCGGGAACACTTTATATTTTTTTGAAACTTAGCTTATGTTTAATCCTAAAATATTTTTCATGTTTATTAACATGAATAAAACCTTAGTCTAAAATTTTAATGCTAAGCTATTTATGTCACGAGACCCCTTAATTATTTTATTATCCACATGGGCTAAATAAACATAGGGTCCCCTTTACTATGTTTTAAAACTTAGCTGAAATTTTTATCCTAAGGTTTTATCATGTTTATCGACATGAATAAAAACATAGTCTAATAATTTAGCCTAAGTTCTCTATATTTCCCAATCCTTACTTGCTTTGTTTTATGATCTATAGGATCAATGGTTCACATTTGCTTGGGTGAAGTTGATATAACAGTATGAGATGAAGTCAATAAGTCAAGAACCTTGATTGATGATGCACATTCACTCAAGAAAAAAGGATATAATGGTGTGAAATTAGATTTTAAAATACAAACCATAACCCCAAGTTAAATCTTGATCATCTTCCCAAATATCGATGGTACATGACTAAGTGTACACATCCTGATCGATGGTGCATGTTATTTCAAAACTTCAATAGAGCCCTATAGCAAGTGAGAAGGTGACAAGTATCATTATTTTGGAAAAATAATAGTGAGCATATAATGATGATCAACCCCTCGGATTAAGATCCGATGGAGTGCATTTGATCAATTGAAAAAGGATATAATGGTATGAAGTGAAGGTTGAAAATTTAAAACCAAACGAGAAAGTGTTGAGATGACAAATGGCATAATCATGGGCCATAGATTGAAGATTGAACATCTTCTTAAAGATCGATGTTATATGGTTGAGTATACACATTATGAGTAATAGTACATGGAGAAAAGGACAAAATCTAGTGGATTGAGATCAATGGAGAACATTCATCCACATAGAGAAGATCCAATGGTGTGAGATGAAGATGGACTTTTCAATAAGCCTAGAATGAAAATGATAGTGATAAGTGTCACAACCACAAGGAATATAATAAATTAAAAAATGACATTCAATATTTTAGATTGAAATACCCATACCACATTGATCCTAGAAAACATTATCCAACAATGCAAACTGAGGTGGACTTTTGAAAGACCCTAGACTAAATGAGGTGTTGGCATGTGTCCAAAAAATAAATGATCACTTTTTAAATATTAATGGGCTATATGACATGGTAGAGCCACATAAATTATAAGTTAGATTAAGATATTTTGTGGACCCTTGGAAGGCAAAAGTATAAATACAAGATCCAAACAAAATCTAGGGATGAAACTCATTGTTTGAACTATCTACCACCACTAAAGCATTGTGAAAACCTTCAAAAAATCCCTAATAAGTATGAAATCCCTAATTTGACCCTGTATTCATCATAATCAAGTTGAATAACATTGAATTATAGTATGTGCAAGGATAATTCAATCTAGAATCAAATTACAATCCACTAGTGAGCAATTTGATCAGTTCACAGCTATAACAACTAATAAGGGTGTTTCAAAAGAAGATGTGGAGCTCTATCTAACCATGGATGCCAAGGGTAGGATTTTTAGAGATACAAAGTTTGATGCCACTACTTTAACTATAGGAGATGAACTTTGGTCTAAGATTTTTTGTATCATCAAAGACCATCCCACCATCACCAGAGAGGAGGATAAGAATATGTCTACCAAGAGGTGATACTACAATGTATTTGTTATTCAAATGACTTGTCTAGATTATGTAACAATAAAACCTAAGGTAATCCACTACATTGATATCCTTGATCCTATTTTTAAGCATGCTAAAATTTATAAACGCATGTTAATTAATGGATACACTCAAAATAAGATAGCTCTTATCTTTGTTATAGCTTTAGAAAACTATTGTAAGCTACCTAAACCCCAAATAGACTTATCTTCCATCAATACCTGGGCCAAAGAGAATGATTTGAAGAACATCCTTGACCTGTGGCTATATTATGGAAACTAATTATTTTAAGACTTCAATAACAACATCCCCATTAGTCAATTTAGACCTAGAATAAGGATGATTATGACAATGATAAAAAGGTTGTGTGAGAGTTCAACCACTACATATGTAGATAAAATTTGGGTGCCCTTAGTCTATTTCATGGTTTAAAAACAAATTGTAAACAAGAAGAAAACCCAATTCTACATGATGTCATACCTTTTAGATTCCCTCTGTGCAACAACTAATATTCCTAATCAAAAGGAGTGGTCCCCTAGTGGAACATAAATAGTTTCACAATTTCACACCAAGTTGCACATATTCAAATACGGAGATCACATTCAGTTCATATGTGATTGTGTTTATCTAGCCTTAAGTGAAGCTATCACAGGGATCCCAATGATGAGGGTCAACCCATTGATAAATAAACCTATTGTATATATAGGTTATATATGGTTGTATATATATTATACAGTCATATGAATTGAGGGAACCTAGTGCACCCCTCTCAAGCTACTTATCTATGTGCATAATAAACTAGCAGAGCAAGAAGTGGCTTACTAGATATACAATGGAATAAATGGTATTTTCAAGGCCAAAATGAAGGGACTTCTCCATATCCTCCCTATAGCCATTGGTAGGACTATTTATGTACAACTGGACAACATTAAGGTAGTTTCAAAACACAAGACATCCTTCAATTTGTAAATAGATGAATTGAGGCAATGGGACCCTTATGGATGGGTTAGGTAACACTTGAAATCCAAGGGGATGTTGAATGTACCTTATGAACATGCACCAAGAGATTTTGACTCCATTTACACTAGAGCATATAGTTACTATAAGGTTACCAAAAGGATGAAAGAACAAAATATAAAGCCTGAATCTAGAATGCTGAGGGAATAAAAAGGAGATGACAGATGGCAATTGGGGCAAGGCAATACCATTTTCTAAGTTTTTCATCTACTAGACCTCCATCGGCTCAAACCCAAGTAGAACATAGACCTAAATCATATATTGAGGAAGGAAGACCAGAAGAAAAAAATCCTAATGAGATTGCATCATCTTTAATTGAGGTAGAAGAACAAAGATCACTTGTTGAGGAGATTCACATGGTAGAGCAGACCCTAATGTGATTATTAAGGATGCCTTTATAATGTTATATAGTGCCTATAAATCAAGTAATGAAGAAATGGAGGAAACAAATGAATAAAATGGGAAGGAAGTATTAGATCTAGTTCCTGTTTCCACCCCTCCAAAGAGAAAGGTTGAGTTGGCCATTGTTTCACAAAATGAGAAACCCAAAGTGTCTTTCAATAATACTTTGAGTGAAGTAAATTTATTTAGTGAAAAGAACCTGATTTATGGACTAGCTATTCTAGAGTGGTTCATTTATGGACATAAATTATAGAGAGTCCCCACTAGGTGCCATCTTTGGGTTATGATGCAAGCCATCAACATCCTTGTACATGATGAACTAAAGCCATGGATAGTTTCCATAAAAGAGGAGGAAATAATATTGGTTTCTCTAGGAGAACCAAGTGGAGCACAAATGGAGATCCCTACACCACATGTGACATAATCCTTGGTTGGTGTCAATTTTGACCTAATGATAGCTAGATTGTAAAGACTAACAAAGAAGAAGGTCATGGTTGGTGGAAAGAAGATCACTTTATATAGAGTAAAACCATTAACCAATTTTACTCTAGTGGTAGGATAAAAGACCAGTGAGAATGCCATATTTGATGATAACATGCTTGAATTGGCCCAAGCATAGTCATACAATTGCAAGTTACCCTCAAAGGCATGCAATAATAGAAAGAGAATTTGGAAAAGCCATCTATCTTATCAGTACCTAAGGCCATGATAAAGATGTTTGAAACATCTTTTTTTTATATGTTCAACTCTTTGAAAGAATGAAATCTAAAAATAATGTGGTGAGCTAATCGAGAAATGTGGTTATGAATCTAGTCCATAAATGGTAGAACTCAAGTAACAAAGTAAGGGATTTGATCAATATCTTGATAGAGGATCAAATTCTTGGCTTTGAAATAATTAGCTTGGCTTACATAAACATGGCCATGTAAATTTAGGTAGATAAGATCAAGGGTCTAAGCAATTGGTCTAATAACCTGGAGGACCTTCATGAATATGGAAAGTAGTTGATAAGTAGGATGGAGCAGATACTTGGGAGCATGATCACTAACTCAACTTAACTTAGCCCCATGGCTCTAATCACCAATGAATAATTCACGTTAAGAGCTACTCAGGTCATGCATGAAGTGAGAAACCAAAGCCAAAGAAGGATTGGGGCTGACAACAGTAGGACCTTAGACATGATCCCAAATGTTGAAGAAAGGATAGGGAATACAAGGAGTCTTAAATAATCCATGAAAAAGGATGACAAATACTTCAGAGACCTATCAAATCAAGAATAAGGACTCTTCATGGACCTTGTTATCAATCTAAAGTTAATAGATGAGCAACATGCCAAGGTAATGAAGATATTACAATAATAGCAATAGGTCACTTAAACATCAAAGGGATCTCAAGGCCAAGCTAATTGATTTAGGAATATTATTTTTGTAGTGTAACTTGTATAATATTTTGAAAAGAGAATTTTATTTTGTAAAGGCATGTGCGATTTGTAAATTGCATTGCTTATAGGTCTACACTTATAATATTTTAATTTGACATGATTGACTAGCATACCTTATGACTTGTCTATATAAAGAGGTATTATATATTTTAAAATAAGAGGGAATTTTGAGCAAGAACTTTGTGATAATTTTGGAGGTAATTTAAGTAAACAAGGAATTCTGAAAAGTTTGTCATATTATGTGAATTATATCATGGCTTCTCTCTCAATTATCTAGTTTACAATTTAGATTTGAATGGTTCTTATTGATTCTTGATGTGTACATTCCAAATCCAGAGTTGTTAACTTGTGTTAATGCTAGTTGACTAAAATTTTTTAGGTTTGTTTCATTTTCCATGCTTCTCTTGTGGATGTGTTTATGTTATTTATTTGCAGGAGTAAATCTTCAAAGTGAATCAAATTCTTATTTGCATTCTTTCATTTCCTAAAATTGTCTCCTAGTGTGTAGTAGGATTTGATCTTATGATATTTCATGTAATATATTGGTTTTAATTACATATTAGGATGATATTTGAAATTTGTCATAATATGTGTGTTAAAGATCAACAACATCAATATGTCTCTTCTCTGCCCTACCCTTCATTTTTATTTGTCTTTGATCCATTCACTTTAGATTAGCTTCATTATGAATATCCATCTTAGCTTATATTTAGATTTATTTCTTTGAGAATAATTCACTTGATTTGGATTAGATTACTCTCATTTATAATGGTTAACTAGTAAGCTATAGTTGCTCCCAACAACCAAACTTTATAAATATTATGAAATAGTTCACTTGTTCTATCATTATTCCACCATATATATCTTGAATATCATAACCTAAAACTAATGCTTTGAATTCTATGAATTCATAAATGAGTAGTGTCTCTTAGACACTCTAGACCACCTTGTGATGCACTTACAGGCATCAATAGGAGGAACGCATTTGGAAAGAGGATAAAAGGAGGGCATTAGTTAGATCTTTGTAAATTTGTGATGTCTTTGCTAATTTTGGTAAATTTTGTTCAAATATTAATGAATTATTTGCATATTTGTGATATTATTTATTCAATTGTGTAAATATCACTAATACACATGGTTTGAGACCAATCTTCAGGCTCCTTTATCTAAATATTGTCATTCTTTGAAGGTTCACGTTAAATTATTGCAAAGGTAGATTAAGATTTGTAATATTTCCATGTTCAAGGTTAGCAATAGTACTTTTGTTCAAAGATTTATTGGTTCTTTGCAAATTTGATTTTATTTGAAATTAGGATAGTAAAGATCATTCATCTTTATCAATTTGGACACATCTTTTAGATAATTCAGTTAGAGATACTTATTCTTTGTTTAAATTTGTATAAAATTTGCTTTATGTGAAATTCATATCATTATTATTTATAAAGATAAGGCTTACACATCATATTTTGAATAGGACCCAAAGCTTACAAGCTAAAACTACCTAGAATTAGGACTACATCAAGGTCAAATCAAGATGACCTCTCTTTTCACTAGAATTTCATAGGAGAGCTAGAGTAGATAAAAGTAAGAAAAGGGTTTCTAAATATCAACCTAATTTACCTATTCTTGATGCTCCTATGTTCAACCCTTATCAAGGTATGGCTTGGTTGGTAGGATCTTCAATTAATGTGCCTGGACCTATATATGACTTGCCTAGGAATCCTGAAAAATATTTGCCATCTTTTAGTCCAAATGGTATTGTCACAACTGAAGAACACATTAAATCTTTCAAATATAATTTTAGATTATTAAATTTAGTTCATGAATATGTATAATGTATACCATTTAAATTTACTTTTAAAGATGTTGTATATGAATGTTTCCTTAACCTTCTAGAGAACTATATCTCTAGCTAGAATGATTTTAATAGAATATTTATTGATAAATTTGGTAAAATCATAAGTCATTAATTATTTACCAAAAATTAAACACAATTAAGAGAGATTCAAGTGAGACCATTAGAGTTTTCAATGTTATATTCCAGAAGATATTTAGTAGAACCATTACTCCTTATAGACCTGATGAGGCCTTGGCTTTAGAAATCTACAAGGATGATTTAGACCCATGACTTCTATGTTTATTAAAAGGTATACTATAATTATTAATACCTTAGCCTTGGATTATGCTTAGGTTGTAACAATCAATGATCAAATGCAGCCTCAAGGTTAGCTAGTATATGTCATTCCAATTTTCAACCCTAATTTCCCTGCTTTAAATGGCATTCTCATGCCAATCAGAATGTGTCTGCTTTACATTAAAGCCTAGTATTGAACCAATTGCCCTTGACTCATGAATATACTATCCAAAACCTAGGATTATCAAGTAACAATACAAATGGATATTATCCCCAAGATCAAAGAGCTTTGGTTCCCACAACCAATAATAACACCCAAGTTCATAATTTAGAAGCACAAAAGAATGAGAATGAGTCCATTATTGGCATGGTTCAAAATATGAATACTAAATTTCTTCAATTTCAAAAACAAGTAGGTAATATTGAGGAAAAATACAATAAGAATTATGCTTATCAAGGGTTTAACAGACCTAACAATCAATTTCACAATGGTAACACTAGCAATAATAACAATAATGAGTTATCATCAAATAAGAATAACCATGAGATTAATATTTTTGATGTTGCATTAACTAAATAATGAAGGGTCCATAGTACCTCAAATCATGGTGAGTTAGACTACACTAAATTTTTTAATGCTTGAGTTATTTCAAGATGAATTTAATACATCTAAAGGTGCACCTAATATAGATAATTCTATAGGTACATCTATATCTTCAAGGTCATCCAAGTCTATAGACATAACCCTAATTTTGGAGACATTTGACTTCCCATTTCAATAAGAGATTAAGCCCAAAGATGCTCCTGAGGAGGTGCATGCTTTTCAACTATATTTGAAGAAGACCTATCCTCTTAGGAATAGGGAGCAGAAGTAGCCCTTAACAACATCTACTCCACCAAATAATTTTGACACTCCTCTAGATCCCATAACTAACAATAATCCTAAACATCCAAAGGGAAGTATTTCTAAACCTAATGTTGATTCATCTAGTACTTCTACTAGGGGTGGGTACAATATAGTGGAGGACATGAATAAAATTAGGGCTAACATCACCCTACATGAACCGACTCAAATTAATAAGTAGAGAGATTTATTGTTGGAATCTTTGTTTAAAAAGCCTAGTAAGTCATCGAAGATTGCAAATGTTTGTGTTGCTATGTACAAGAACAAGGAAAATGTTCCACCTTTTTTGTTGACAGTCAAAAACTTTGTTAAGAATTTGCATAATTACTAATTAGATTCTGGTGTATCTGTTAACATTATGCCTAAAGGTATTTGTGATCAACTTGGTTTGACTCTAATAAAATCTAATAGTATTTTTACTCAGCTAGATAAATCTAGGGTGGGAATAATTAGAGAATTGTTGAATGTTCGCATGCATGTTACAGTTGAACTAAAGATTCAACATTTTATTGATATCCAAGTGGTTGATATACATGGTGCTTATGGGATGCTACTTAGTATAGATTGGACCAAGTCCTTGAATGGTTACATGTCTACTGATTATTCCCATATTTGGTTGCTATGGAAGGGAGTGCCAAACTAGATCATAATTTAATGAGAGCCCAAGATGAAACATATGACTATTGAATATAATGCTACAAATGAAAGGGTAAACATGGTCAAATCAGAGTTGGGAGTTTATAATCTTTGCACATATAAGGTATGTGACTCAAATGATACTCATGCTATGCTTGGGATATGAAAGTTATATTTTGATGGTATAAGATATAAGTCTGGTTCTGGTATAGGGATTATTTTAGTTAACCCTCTTGGAAAAGAATTTGGTACTTCATACAGACTTTAATTTTAATGCATTAATAATCTTGTAGAGTATGAGGCTCTAATCTTAGGATTTCAATGTATCATCAAGCATAAGGTAAAAAAACTTCTGGTTTGTGGTGACTTAGAACTAGTAGTAAATCAAGTGAGAAGTAAGTACCAATGCAAATTATCATACCTTTAGAAATATAAGTTTAGATTTTGAGACCTGATATAATATTTTGATTATTTAAAAATTATCTACATTCCTAGGAAGGAAAATAATCTTGTAGATGAGCTAGTCTCAACTACAACTAATCTCATGCCCAACCAAGACTCTAAACTAGGCAACCTTAGTGTTGAATTGATTCCATGTCCCTTAGTCCCTAATAATATTAACCATTTACAAGTACTCATTGATGACCAAAAAAAATTAGACTTCATGAATAGTTTTAGAGTGTTTGAGGCTCACATCATCGATGATGCAAATGAGAATGCTCTTGATAAAGACTACATTAATGATAGAATTGTGTAACTAAATGACAATAAATTTCCCAAGGGCATGATTACCCTAGAAAGATTATTTGACAAGGATGAACTGGTTGAGACTGTTAAATTTCCCAAATTAAATGGAAAAGATTACGATGTAATTGACCTAGGAACAAAAGGTCAACCCCAGCTAGTCAACATTGGTACAACATGCACTAGTGAAGAGTTGAGGATAACCAGAGAATTTTTGTCCAACTATAAAGTTTTTATAGCATGGTCATATGAGGACTTGAAGATATTTTATCCTAAATTCATTACCCACACTATTCCTCTTAAAGAATCTTAAAATCCTTTTAGACAAAAGATAAGACCTATCAATTCTATCCTAAAATGGCTAGATGCAAAGATAGTGTTTCACATTAGGCACTCCACTTGGGTAGCTAATTTAGTGCTAGTCAAGAAAAAAAATGGAGAAATCAGATTATGTGTAGTGATGAGGCCACTCATTATTCTATTTATAGCCTCATCCATACCCAGTTATATATATTTTTGCCTATATTAATCCTTATAACTATCCATGGCTTATGTAAATTAATGAATGAATTAATGATTATATGTGTGCGTTAATATATACATGTTGTGTTATGGATTAATGATTCTTTTTCTTCTATTAGATTATATTTATGTAACCTTATTTAATAGACATTTGAAGGGTAGAATAAGACTACAAAAATCTTCCTTAGTCACAACACTTATAGAGAAGGCCACAACAAAAGGGGATTCTAGCCCATAACAATTTCCAAGCTATAGGATTTCCACCTACAATTTTCCCACAACAACTAAAAGTTTTCACCTATAGGTTACTCATAGCAACTACTAATCTATGGGCTATAGGATTTTCACCTATAGGTTTCCCATAACAACTGTAGGCTTAGACCTACAGGAGCCTATAGCCACTACTCAAAATGAACCATTGTTGTGATAATAAGTAATTAGCTTTTAAGGACACATCCATCTATCTTAGAAATAAATTAAATGATTGAAGATGATCCTCTATAATAGTTTTACGGACCCCTCACATGAATTAAAACTTGGAGGTGCTGCCAAAGGATGAATAAGACAAGGATAATGTAAAAGAGAAAAATAACCAAAATAACAAAGTAACATATATTGTCCTTTACCCAGTCAGTCTTAAAAATAAGAAACTTTAAGTTACTATCTAAAGGTTAATTGGGTTAGTTACAAAGTATTTTTACCTTTCCTAGTTTTGTTTTTTTGGTTAGAACTAAGAAACTACCTTATGTATTTAATGGAAAAAATAGATTAGATTAAGGATGATGGAATTGTAGAAAGTAATTGCGTTCTAATTTATAGAATATTGTAATCTATTATTGAAATATTTTAATTGCTATAAATCTAAGTAATGAAAATGTTGATTTTGTAAGAATCTATTTTAAGTCTCTTGGAGAAGGATTGGAACTCAGTTCTAAATGAGGATGGTCCCCTCAGAAGGAGTTGTAGTGAAGATCCTAAGCCTTCTTATATCAAAGTGTGTTGTGTGAATTAATTTCATTACTAGTTTGATTATATGAAGTGTGATGCATTGTGACTCATAACTATAAAGAATTTATACATTCTATTATAATAATATCCTTTTATATCTATATGGTGAAATTGGTATAAGTTCATTTTACTACAACCATCAATTAAGTTACCCCATGAATCAATAATGCATATATAGTGCCAACATCCTCGAAAAGCCTACATACCCTAGGTTGACAATTAATGTTAATCAAATCTAAGAATCTGGTATTAGCTGGGTAATAAGTTTGACCAACATTTTGGTGTCATTGTCAAATAGGTTATCAATTATTGTTTTATACATCAATTTTACTGCTTTCATTTTCTACTTTCTAGAGTAACTTTCTTACTTTCATTTCCTACTTTCTAGAGTAACTTTCTTGCTTTCGTTTCCTTATTTCATTAGATAACTTTAATGATTTATAGAGATAAAATTGTAATTTCTGTTGTTTTGATTATTGTATTCCTTTATTTATTTATTTTTTTCATTTTTTTCATTTTATTTTTGCTCATTTTAAAACAACCCCTAAAACACAAAATGCAAAAAAACTAACCCTGTACAGGAATGGACATGATAGCTAAACGAGTGGCTCAATGTTTATGCAGAGAGAAAGAGATTATCAAGGGATATTCTTACTAAACAAGCCACAAGTTGCTATCGAGAAAGAACCACAAGTACCCACAATAACTAAGAATCTTTCTGAAAGATAAACCATAAGCTGGAGGGCTCTTGAAGAAGGGAACACTACAAATCAAAGGAGGTAGCTTATAGAAGAAGTATTATTGGCTTTGAAAAAAGAAATAAAAGTAGAGGAAGCATTAGCTAAATTAGTAAAGAGAAATGAAGGGAAAGAACTACATGAACCAAACACACTAAAGAGTAACATTAGAATAGCATTCCAACAAGGCTTTCTTGAACAAATAAAAGAAGGCTCAAGAGTCTTTAGACTTTTCATTTGATAAAAAGACTACAGATTAGTAGATAAACATTTACTATCATATTGATCAAGAGATTGATACATAATTTGATGACTTGATCTTGAGTACCTTTGGTATCCATATCACAAGAAAATCCATCATGAGCAGAGAAGGAGAATTTGTAGAAGACAATAGGGCTACAGACATAGTTACTTTTGAATTTCCTATTCTAAATGCAACAAACATAACACAAATGAAAAATATTCCATCCTCAGCCTTGCCCAATTTTAGAGTTATATTATCAAAAGACTCAGATATATTTTTATTTGAATTTGAAATCCTCTATAGAATTTATTACTATAAGAAAGATGCACAAAAATTGAAACTTTTTCCTATCACCCTCAAAGACTCAACACTTCACTGGTTTATGGGACTGGATAGTAATTTAGTTTTTGATTGGGGAGACATGAAAAAGAAGTTTTTAGCTAAGTATTAGAAGTATGTACAAGGAATAAATTATAGAATAAATTACATCTTCATGATGACTCAAGAAGAGGATGAGACCTTGGAAGACTACATTGAATGATTCATGTTCAGTGTATAGAAATTCAAGCAAAGTGTACTAGGAGAAGAGCCTCTAAAGCTCATCTTATTGAAAGGATTCAGAGAATATTGTCTTGAATCCTTGGACCTAATTATTTGGGGAGATATCTCCCAAATTAAATTCATATATGTCAAAGATATAAGCAAAAAATATTCCATATTTGTCATAAATAAAGTTAGGGGCAGCAAGCTTCCACTAGCATCTGCAAGTGTCCTATCAAAATCTAAAGTTAATAACCTATTACAAGACATGAAATAGGATATCATTAGTCACTTGTCCACCTAATTAGATAACTTACACACAAGTAAAAATCAAGTAGCCTTGGATCAAGATTTGACCATCCATTTCTCGAATTGAAAGAAGAAGATAAACTGTAGGTGTCACAAGGTTCAGGCTAAAATAGCTAACATCCTAACTAAAGAACCAAAAATAGTAGAGTTACATGTTGTAGGATAAAATGGGGACCAAATTTTATATATTGCATAAAGAAATCCATGGGTTCAATTACCATATTATCTAGGTATGGGACAATATCCACCTTTTGAAAATTCTACCTTTTTCAATTCACAATTTGCAAATACTACTCCCAATTGGACAAGTCCATGGATGAACGTCCCACCTTCCAATCCCAACTAGTAGTTACCTTATACAAGCCACCCCTCCACCTCCTAACAACCTCCACAAAACATATCCCCACCTTGGATACAAGCTTGATAGCCATTCCACCCACCCCTCACAAACCAATGGTAGCAACCCTAGAGAAACTACCAGGGAGGATTCCCTCCACAAAATTAATAGTAACCTCCTAATCTTATGCCCAATACACAATCTACACCCAAGCTTAATCAATTCCCTATCCAACCCATACAAAAAATTTCAAATAATTTGGTGTTACTGGCATTCAATACAAAACATGTTTGGTACCCAGCATATATAATGAACATAAATGAAGTTAACCTACATTTAAGAAGAGTTCTACCACCCCCATCCCCACTGATAATAATGGAGATATCTTAGGAGACTCTAGAAGATCATGTTAACCCACCTTCACCACAAAAATAACTTTTTGAACTAGTAAATAAAGCCATTGATAAAGCAGCCCCACCATTTACAGAATGTCTTAACCTTTAGCACCACACAACTAAGCCTAAATTTGACTTCATAGGGTAGCTCAAGAATATCTGTGTTAAAATTCATCTCTTCCAAGCCATAAAAAATGTGCCCATATATTCCAAACTTGTAAGATACCTATGTCTATGTAAACCTAGAAGAAATAATAAAGATCCGAATACAGTTCATGTGATTGGCTAGCTAGCAGACACTATGTTGGGAAACACCCTATCAAAGAAATATTCAAATCTAGGATACCCAATAGTAATAGTCTATATCCATAACCAGTAGCTATCCAATACATTGATAGACTTGGGGGATAGAATAAATGTAATGACAATTAAAACCATGAAAAAATTACAACTAAATAATATTCATCCCACATATACATTGTTATAAATGGTCGACAAGTCTATAGTCAGACCAAAAAGAGTCATTGAAAATCTTATCATTACTATAGATTCTTGGGAGTATCTTACAGATTTCATTTTTTTACAACCAATGTCTAATTTAGGTGGATATCCTCTCATCTTAGGATGACCTTGGCTTGCCATAACATATGCCTTCATTAACTACAGATCAAGTAACATGTTGATATCTAATGGAAACCATACTAAGAAGTTGGTCCTCTATCCTCTAGCACATCCATCCTTGGAACTAGAGAATACATTATGGGATGAATAAGATGATGCAAACTAGACTCACTTGCTTCTTGTATTCACCATAGACCATGCATGCACCTTGGTTGATCAAGAGGAAGATACAATTCTCTCAAATATTCTTCAAAATAATTACCAAACTAATCCTAAAGATCTTAACAACCTACAATGCATAAAGTAGCCATTTTTCAATCTCTGGATAGAAGATAAATCTATTACATCTATATAGGGTACATTCCATCATCTAATACCTCATAGTTATAGCCAAACTAGATCCATCAACAATTTAGAAATGATGAAAGCACTCATAAAGTAAATTGAAATTTCTCTAGGAAAAACATTACTTATTAATAACAAGTTAGAGTCAAATGAGGAAAAGTGTCTAGTCAGCATATGCATGTAAACCAACATGATTTTTCATCAGATTATGAGGATATACAAATTATTAGTCCATAAATATGCACACATCACATCTATATAAAAAAGGAGTTCCAAACCAATCAGACATCCATAACATAGGATGAATCTAGCTCTTAGAAAAATAGTCAAAGTAGAACTACAAAAATTCCTAACCACTAGATTTATATATCCCATCTTAGACAGTTAATGGGTTTCACCTTTGGTAATTATACCAAATAAAAATGGAGAGTGTTATGTTTGCATAGATTATAGGGAACCTAATACAGCAACTAGAAAGGATCATTTTTCTCTACCATTATTGATCAAGTGTTCGACACACTAGTAGGAAAAAATATTTTACCTTTCTAGATGGCTTCAGTAGTTACAACTAGATTATAATTGCCCCTAAGGACCAAGAGAAGACCACCTTCACTTTTTCTTAGGGTACTTATTATTACATTTTATTACCTTTTGGGTTGTGTAATGATCCTGCAACATTCCAAAGGGATATCCTAAGTATATTTTTAGATCTATCCAATGAATGTGTAGAAATCTACATGAATGACTTCACTATCTATAGAGAAACATTTGATGAGTGCCTGAATAACCTAAAGAAAGTACTAAAATGTTATTATGAGAACCATTTGTCCTTAAGCCTCAAAAAATGCTACATGTTAATGATATAAGGCATTGTTCTAGGCCACCATGTGTCTACTGAAGGAATCAATGTTGACCCTACAAAAATTAGCATATAAAAAATATGCCTGTACCTCAAAAATAGAAGGATGTCAAGATTTTTCTAGGACATGTTGGTTGCTAAAGAATATTTATCAATAATTTCAACAAAGTAGCATTACCATTGTTTAATCTTTAGATTAAAGATGCTAAATTCATATGGAATCCTTCCTATGATGTAGCCTTCAAGTAATTAAAGGAATTATTGGCCATCAACCTATTTCTGCATGGTCCTAATTGGAATATTCCCTCCCATATTCACATAGATGCTTTAGATACTGCCTTAGGAGATATTCTAGATCAAAAATAGGAAGCACTCAACTATGTCATATATTTCATAAGTAAGAACCTACAAGAAGCAAAATTTAATTACATAGTCATTGAAAAAGAGATTTTGGTAGTAGTCTATGCTATCAAAAATTTCTATCACCACATAACAAGGTACCCAGTCTTTGTTCATACAGACCATACAGCCATTAGGTACCTTATGAAAAAACTAATTGTCCTAGGTAGAGTGATAAGATGGTTGTTTTTATTACAAGATTTTGATCTAATTATTGTAGATAAGCCTAGTAAGGACAATGTCATGGCTAACTTCCTATCATGATTGAAATCCCCTCAAAAGGATACCATAGTGGATGACTCATTTCTAGATGAGCACCCATTCTACCTCGCCCTTATCACACCTTAGTATGTTGATATTGCTAACTACCTTGTAATAGGGCTACTTCTACAACACTTCCTCCCTAAACAAAAAAGATCTTTGATTGATAAAAGTGGCAAGTATTCTTGGCTATCCAGATTCCTTTTATATATTGGGCCTGACTCCATCATCAGAAGATGTCACAAATAAGATAAAGTTCTAAATATCCTCAAAGCTTACCATAATGAACCTTGTGGAGGGCACTTTGCAGCCAAGTGTACAAAAATAAAAATATTGAATACAGGGTATTATTGACCATCAATCCATCAAGAATTAATAAGGTATACAACTCATTGTGACATATGTCAATGTATGGGGAGACCTACACATTCAAATGAGATACCTTTGTAGCCTCAAATGGTGCTTGAACCATTTGAAAAATGAGGATTATATATTTTAGGACCTTTTGATCCAAAATCAAAAAAAAAAAATTACATCATTGTATGTATTGATTATGTCACAAATGGGTGGAAGTAAAGGCTCTTACAGTCAGGGATGAAAAGGTGGCAAATTTCCTCTATGAATAAATATTCACAAGATATGGTGTACCATGAGAAATAGTCATTGATCAAGGACCACAATTTACTATTGCTTTAATTACTACACTGGTTCAACAATATGATATTAGGTATAAGAAATCAACTCCGTATCATCCACAGTCTAATGAATAGGTGGAAGTCACCAATAGGGAGTTGAAAAATATTTTGACCAAAACTGTTAGTATTTCCTGTAAGGATTAGGAGGCTAGACTTCCTAAATCTATTTGGGCATATAGAATCATGTGGAAGACCACTATAGGCTTCACCCCATATGAGTTGGTCTATGGGAAGAAACCTATGTTTCTAATTGAATTTAAGCACAAAACATTGTGGACAACACTATAACTTAGAATGGATATATCTAAAGCATAGAAAGAAGGGATTCTATAATTTAATGCCTTAGATGAATACAAACAACAAGTATTGTAGAATATAGAACTTGTATAACAGTAGTGGATTGGATGGCAAGATAGGTATATTAAGACTAGGAAATTCAATGTAGGAGATTGGGCCCTTCTTTTTTATTCAAAATACAAGAATCACAAGGGAAAAATTTAGAACAAATGGCTTAGTCTATTTGAGATTGATTATGTTCATGGCAATGGAGCAGTGCAACTCTAAACCATTAATCTAGTAAGATTCCATCTATTGGTCAATGACCACAAGATGAACTTGCACAAAAATCCACTCACTCAAGAGGAATTTACCATTCAAGTACATAAGTAATTATAAAATGGATTCAATGATGTGTTGGATCAACATGATGTCTCACTAGCCATAAGGAGAACCAGCCAACAAGTATATAAAGGAGAGGAGGACATTCTAGCCCTTCACTAGCATGAACACTGATATCTTTTCATAATCCTTGACCATTCAAACTCATAGCTGACATAGCAAGGATCCAAAATAAACATTATGCTATAGGTAGTAGTTAGAATAAAAAAATCCATTAATAAAAACTCTTTTGGGTGTTGTTGGCAATTTTTGGGGAGAAAATCAGCTTGTTGGCTACCTAAAACTGTAAAAAGGGGGCTTAAATAGAAAACTAACTTGTTATCTATCTAGGGGTAAAAACCAAAAATAGAAACATGGAATAATATTGATAAAAAAATGTGTTAGGTTGTGGAGCTAAAAGCTTCACTGATGCAAGTAGGGAAGGAGGTTGTGAAGGGTTGCTGAGTGTCACAGACACCAGCGTCGATCAAGCCAACCGACGTCGACAGGATAAGGTAGGAAGGAAACTGACGTCGGTCAGAAGTTGGCCAGCATCAGCACCCCACAAGCAGATAGGGACTGACATTGGTCACCTGTGTGGTCCGAGCTGCGAGTATGTTATGGGTAGTTAGTTGACGAACAAAGTGTTTGCATGTTGAGAGCCAATTTTAGACTAGAAGCTGCGGATCTAATTATTGTAATTAGGTGTCTAATTATTGTTTGCATGAGATCTATTTAAGAGACTCATTGGTTGTATTGTAAACATGTGCTAGAGAGTAAGAGAGCAATAATATAAGCTCCTTTTGTGTGTGAGGTGAGCATGGTGTGTTCCTCCTAGTGCCATAGTACCAAGTGTGGGTGCTAGATTGGAGAATCAGCAGGGTTCTTCATGTATGTATGATCTTGGTCATCAGGTGAGCATGGCTATGATAGGAGATCTACATGGGTAAGTAAGATCATTGATTTGTAGGTGTATGTGTGTGCAAGGTCAAGGTTCACAGGTGTGCAGAACTAGATTGATTTACAGGTGTGCAAGATCAGATAGGACAGCAACACAATAGGGAGCAAAATCAGGTGGGATCTACTTGGAGTACAGTGTGTACTCAGATAGAGAAAAGAGGAAGGCAAGGAAGATCCTTCCATAAGTAAGGTCTATTGAGGTTCAAGTTGTTGCAGGTTCAGGGGAGATCTACTTGAAGTACGTTTGTGTACTTGCGGAGTGTGTGGAGCACTTGTGGAGTGCGTGGAGAATAGGTGTAAGGTGAACACCAACTCTGTGTTTGAGTTGGGTGTTGGGACCTAAGAGAGAGAGCTTTGAGGGAAGATTTACTGTTTATACCCTAGAGGTGTGGGAGCCCTAGAGGTGTGTAAGGAAGAAGAACTGTGGTAGCCTTCTTTGTTGTATTTCCTTCTGAAAGATTTTTAATACAAGTTGTGTATTGTCTCTCATATCATGTGTTATTTTTGGATTCTAGTTACTTGTGTATTCTGATTAATTTTCGCATATTAAGTTGCTTGGTAATCAATTGTGTGCTTCCGTTATTTATCCCAACACGTGGTATCAGAGCTAAGGTTGCAGGGAGCAGGTTTTGTGTTTTGGTTACAGGTCACTCTCAAGGGTTTTTGATTAAGTGGAAGTAGAGCAATGGTAGATCAAAGTAAGCTAAGAATGGAGGAGTTGAAAAGCATAGATGGTCACTTACGGTCCTATGGAAAGAAAGAGCAGGTAAAAGAAGATTGTTGGTTGGTAGAAGATCAGCATGAAGGAACTGAAGATGCAGATGTTGCAGGTGTTGTTGCATAGGATGCTCTAGGAGGTTTCTTGGATAAAGTTGAATCTTGGATAATAGATTCTATTGCCTCTTTCCATGCAGCCCTAGGGAGAGGAGCTGGTGAGCCTTGTCAAAGAATTGGCAAAGGGGAAGTGAAGCTGAAATTGCAGGTGGCCAACACATGGGTGTTAAAGGAGGTCATGCAGGTCCCAGGTTTGGAGATGTGGCTAATTTCTTTAGAAAAGTTGGGTAATGAGAGATGCATAATAACTCTCATAGCGGATGCACTTGAATTAGCTAGTGGTAAGAAAATAGGTACTCTTTATCTACTTGTTTATATTACTGATTCTTCTTTTGTTGCAGAGGCGTCGCTTCGTAGGCTTGGTCACATGAGCAGGGAGGAGATGCATGTTCTTAAGCAAAAGACTGATATATTTGATAGCTTAAGAACTAGAAAGCCTTGGTGTTTATGGAGGAGATGGTGGACAGATACCAGTGGATGGGGCTGGATACTTCTGAGCAGGGCAGTTTGGACATGGGTTTTGATTCAAAGGAGCTCGCGGGGAAAAAGTCATCACTCACAGGCGAACACAGGTACCAATGTCAGTAGGAAAATTAACATCGATAGTAGGTAAGATTGACATTGGTCACGAGGATTGACGTTGACAGCAGGAGGACACTGACATCGGCAAGGTTGGTAGTCAGGATAGGAGCAGGAACTGACGTCAGTCAGATGCAGACTGTGTGGTGACCGAGGTCAGTCACTGTAACAGATTTTGGGTAGACAACAAGCTGTCAAGGAGTCTCAAATGCCCATATGGAGGACTGAAGGTGGTAAGTAAGCCTCAAATTTTTTGTTCCTCTTCTTTATACTAGTTGCTGATTACAAAGCAGGAAGGATCTAGGAAACAGTGGGAGCATGGCAGGATTATGATGCAGAACCAAGCAGAGATTTGGTAGGGTTGTCAGTAGGTATGAAAGCATAGAGATGAATGGATACCTTAGTTGAAGAATAGAGAGAATGGACACATGAGATGGAAGACCAGGTCATATGGTCTTGAGGAAGCTGCAGGACAGTGGTACAGGTTTTTGACAGGTGGATGACAAAGCATGACTTTAATCAATGTCAGGGTAACTACTATGGTTTGTCTTACCAAGGGGATGATGGTCATACATTATCCTATTACTGTATGTGGATGGTATGTTTGCTAGCAGGTTTGTACATACATGGTTTTGTTGAGCTAAGGGTAAGATTAGTTCAGTGGTTTGCTATGAAGAATTTAGAGCAGCAAAATTCTTTGGCATGGGAGACATGGGAGATCACAAGTTGATTTTGTCTCCAGTGGGAGCTGATGTGAATCAAGTGTTGGCAAGGTTCAGGATGTAGAATCAGAGCACACTAAGGGCTGGATAGTTTAGTGTCTGAAATCACATGAGGTCTGATATAGACCTGAGTTTGCCCAAGCAGTGGGTGTTGTTAGAGAGTTAGGAGCCAATTTAAAGAAGTGAGTCCTCAGGGATGTGAGAAGGACCAATAGCAGGGATTTACGCTATTCAAGGTCAGGACTTCACTACATGGGATTGTAGGTTTAGATGTGGTAGGTTACTCAGATGGCAGGAGGTGCACCATAGGTTGTGTGGTGGGTGGTCTTCAGGATTCAGCTTGAAGAGGGATACAAGCCAAGAAACAGATTAGATGGGGTATAGGTACAGGTATAATGCAGCTATTTATCTCCAAGTGGGAGATTGTTAGGTTGTGGAGCTAAAAGCTTCACTGATGCAAGCAAGGAAGGAGGTTGCAAAGGGTTGCAGAGTGTCACAAACACCAGTGTCAGTTAGGCCAATTGACATCGGTAGGATAAGGTAGGAAGGCAACCGATGTCGATTAGAAGTCAGATAGCGTCGGCACCCCCCAAGCAAATAGGGACCGACGTCGATCACCTGTGTGGTCTAAGCTGCCAGTATGTTACGGGTAGTTAGTTGACAAACCAAGTGTTTGCATGTTGAGAGCCAATTTTAGACTAGAAGCTGCAGATCTAATTATTGTAATTAGGTGTCTAATTATTGTTTGCATGAGATCTATTTAAGAGACTCATTGGTTGTATTGTAAACGTGTGCTAGAGAGTAAGAGAGAAATAATATAAGCTCCTTCTGTGTGTGAGGTGAGCATGGTGTGTTCCTCCTAGTGCCACAGTACCAAGTGTGGGTGTTGGATTGGAGAATCAACAGGGTTCTTCATGTATGTATGATCTTGGTCATCAGGTGAGCATGGCTATGATAGGAGATCTGCATGAGTAAGTAACATCATTGATTTGTAGGTGTATGTGTGTGCAAGGTCAAGGTTCACAGGTGTGCAAAACTAGATTGATTTGCAGGTGTGCAAGATCATATAGGATAGCAACACAATAGGGAGCAAAATCAGGTGGGATCTACTTGGAGTACAGTGTGTACTCAGATAGAGTAAAGAAGAAGGAAAGGAAGATCCTTCCATAAGTAAGGTCTATTGAGGTGCAGGTTGTTGCAGGTTCAGGGGAGATCTACTTGAAGTACATTTGTGTACTTGTGGAGTGCATGGAGCACTTGTGGAGTGCGTGAAGCACAGGCATAAGGTGAACACCAACTCTGTGTTTGAGTTGGGTGTTGAGACCTAAGAGAGAGAGCTTTGAGGGAAGATTTACTATTTATGCCCTAGAGGTGTGGGAGCCCTAGAGGTGTGTAAGGAAGAAGAATTGTGGCAGCCTTCTTTGTTGTATTTCCTTCTGAAAGAGTTTTAATACAAGTTGTGTATTGTCTCTCATATCATGTGTTATTTCTGGATTCTAGTTACTTGTGTATTCTGGTTAATTTCTGCATATTAATTTGCTTGGTAATCAATTGTGTGCTTTCGTTATTTATCCCAACAAAATGCTCATCTTTCTATAACATATCTTTCCTTATAGTTTCTTCTAGCCTCAATCTTTAGTAGCTACAAGTTCAACTTGTAGTTGCTATAGGAAAGAAACAACTCGAGAAAAATGGGGTTGCAAGTACCCTTGGATCTATTGAAGGCGTCTTCATAATTTATATAGGCAACATCCATTTTTTATAGTTACTATAAACACCCTCGTCATTTTTACAGGTACCTTTATCAATGAAGAAATTCTTACATATTCTATGAGATATTTTTTAGTTTCTACAAGCACCTTCATCACCGTTAGACACAACTTTGTAGTGGATATGAGCTCAAACTATAGTTTCTATAGGTACATCCTAACCCTTATATACACCTCTCTAGTGTTTTTAGGTTAATTCCTCACAAACTATGAGCTATGGCTTTGGCTATAGGCTATTGAGAAATTCATGGAAGACACCAAACAAGCTAGAGGAGGAGTGAAGGAAGATTAGATTAAAAACTTCAAACATTGCTAAGGAATGACCATACCTCTGAATAACAAAGTAAGTTCTACAATATATGCATATACTTTAAATCTCTATTTAGAGTGTTGTGTACCATAATTTTTGGCTCTAGGGACACAAAAGAACCATTCTCAACTTTTGGTCACTTCATGGAAAAAAAATTCACTATGTAAATAGGAGAGATCTAGGATATTTTTTTGAGCACAAGTCCTAATTTTGATAAACCAATTGATTGGTAAATTAAAATTTCACTAAATAAATATTCCATCAGCAAACATCATCATTCACTAGGACTAAGACAGAAGAGAAACAAACTATCAACATGGTCATGCAGAGGAGATCAAGAGTAGAAAATGCCATTGCCCACCCTCCATATCCATAAAGGATCTAACTTGGATAAAAAATAAATATCTACATCAACCACCTTGTGGAAGGATGTAAATAGTCTCTCATACCACTACAAGACCACTACTCCAGTCCTTTGTAGGTCATCATGATTGCATGTAGGTTGTTGAAGGCATAATTGAAAGATAGAATACTATGATCACATAATTACCCAAGGATAACAATATAATAAAATCATGAATACTAGGGTAATAATTTCATGAGGAAACAACAATCTAAGCTTCCATTTTGATAAACACTCACATGCAAATTTTTTATGTCATAACCTAAGGAACAAATAGTTAAAAAGGTACAGTGTATCTTTTAGTCATAGAAAAACACTTTATTTTTTAATATAGCATGCATTATACTAAAAAATCATATATAATCATTAAAACATCATTCATAGAGTCTTGTCATGAGATATTCCACTAACACCCTCATAATCACCCTATAATTTCTCTTTGCATCTTGCACGTACCACATCACTTAGGGACAAGTGACACTTCATGTGGGGGAAGCATGTTATGGGCAATCAATTACAAACACTCCAAGATAATCCATGCATGAAAATTGAAGGACCATTATTATTCCATAATTACATTCACATTCAATAGGGGAAATAATCAGTTTTATTATTTACCACTTTGAGATCATATCTCATCCAACAAAAAAGACCTAAGCAAGATATTATTGTACCCTACAACCAAAATTACTATTAGTGAAGAAACTTGCTTTTCTATAAGAAAAAATCTAAAGGTAAAATTAGTTTTTTTGAAGAGATATCTATTTTTAAAATTTGACAAGAAGATAAACTAGCTAGAATGGGAGGTTAATTAGTGGGAAGGGAACCCTCAGACCACAGGTAGTTGCAAGGAGACCTAGACATCTAGGCCATCTTCAATAGGGTTGGATGGGCTACCTATTTTGAGAAACTAAAACATTTTTGAGAACATCTCATTAAATAATTTTCAAATAATTTTATAAAATAATGTGTGACAGTATTTGGCATCACATTTCCAATTATAAAAGAACTGGTAAGCCAGGTTATTAGGTTGTCAAGAACAGGGGAAAACTAGGAAGAGAATCCTAATGGACAACTAGCTAGACAATAATTCTATCAAGACAATGAAAGGCTATTTTTAAATTAATGGAGGTGTAAAGAGACTGAGTCTACCCTCATCTTAGAGAGAAGTAGCCTCATATATCATCAAATATCTTACATGTGAATGAAGGTACTCTTTGATCTATACTCTCCAATTTAAATTTTTGAATCATTTAAGGCATGGCATGACTATTAATGTCCCAAAAAACTTGTTGAATATCCTAAATAAAATGTCTAAAAATTACCAAAGGGGGTAGAGAAAGCCTTATCTCATCATTGTTTGATTTGGTTACTAGTTAAACAAGGAATAAGAAATACTAGATCTGACCTTATCTAGGAACAATTTATAACCCTAAGGACTAGTTAACCTTAGTAAGAAGAGTAAAATAATGAGAGGAAATATCCTAAGGGATAGGTCCAAAAAATAACAAAAGAGGATACTACATGCACTAGTACAACTAGTCAGCCCGTAGCCACTAAAGTTTCATCAATAGTTGTTACAGGCAAGAGAAGATGAAGAAAATTAGTGTTACCTCTAAGGACATAGAGGAGGAAAGTCCACCAAAACAAATTGGGTAGAATATTCCTTCTCCTAATATTCCAACTATTTCATCACAAAAAGTAGATTCTTCTACCATGGCTCCTTCAAAATGAGAAGTTCTTCCATCACCAGTTGCACAGGAAGAGCAGGTTTCAATAGTTCCCCCTCCTAAAAAGAAAAAGAAGACTACAAGGAAGAAGCCCTCTACATCAAAGAGAAAGATACCTCCTCCTAGGAGGTCTCATTAAATTAAAATACAAAAGATAACCCTAACATCCTCACCTATAAACATTAGTGAGGATGAAGGGAAGAAGAAGGAGCCTATAATTCATAAGACCTCTGATGGGTTTGAGATAGAAGAGTGGTATATTGAAGAAGAGTCTGCAAAGGAAGAGGAAATGTATTCACCTGAGAAAACTAGATTTATAGAGGAAGACATGGATCTACTCAAACAAATAAGATATATAGAAGAACTAAGAATTTCAGATCAACTTGTAAAAGAAGAAGAATTGCTTGAAGAAAGGACCATGGAAGAATTAACAGAGCAAGACATAGTTCCTCATAACCAAGAGTTTCAAACTTTGAAACAAGTCATAGAAGAGAGATATATAGGTTGAGAAACAAAATATCAGAGTTAAAATGAAAGAGAGGGCTAGAAACACTTCTAAGGGTAGCAAAATTTATAGAGCCATCTATGTAAAAAGAGTCAAGCAAGGAAAGGACATTTGAGGATCCTACAGAAACTCCCTTAGAAGTTCCTATAGTAGCTTCATCCACATTACCTATACATGGAATTAGTGTATCTCTAGAGGAACTTGCAGTAATAATGCTCTAGCTTTGGTACCCTTCCACAATAGGTTTTCTCCTACAGAGATCACTATGAAAGTACCTACAGCAGAAGAAGTGATTAATGTAGACCTCTCATCTACTAGGCTAGGAGGTAAAATTGATGAACTTTTGAGTTTTATTGAGGAAAATTTAAATGATGATGAAATTTATCATAAGTAGTTGGTACAAATTTTTAAAGTATATGTTGAAGCAAGGGAGCAACAAGAAGATTTAAAGGAAATCCTAGGAAAGGCTAAGATTAAGATCACTTATTCAAAAGAGAAGATCACTAACATGCATGAGACCACTGATATGTTAATAGAATGAAGATCACCCTCTAGGGTATATGTTGTATACATAGATGAAATGTTGCTCAGATTCAAATATGATAGGATATATAGTGATCAGTCCTACATAGTATGTGATCCTAAGTCTTTATTTGAGGTCAATAGGCATGTTGACCCTAATTTTTAGGCATAACTAAGTGTGTTTTACATGAATCAATATTTTGTGCCACATGATACAAATTGGAAACCTAATATATACCTAGGGGATGTCCACTTGAATTCTTTTACCTCATATGTCTTCAATGAAACAAGAAGAAAAAAATAGGTTGAGGACTATCAAGAGAAAGAAAAAGAGGCTACCCTAATGATTAGGGGTGAATATACTGATTCAAAAGCTATAATAAATGAATGGATCTCTTTTATGAATGTATATACTCCACAAACATGGGTAATAAAGAAACAAATAGAGGTTCATAACTAATACTTGAGATTCATAGAGGGAAATGGAAAACAAGTTTTTATTTTATGTTTTCATAGATGGGAAGAGCTTTTAGATGCCCTAAAAATAAAAGATCTTTATTCCCCTCATAACCTTAAAGAGACATTACACAGAGTATATATGTACATTGAGATTATCAGGAAAATAAGGATAAGTTGGTTGGGGTAGATGTTTCATCCACCCATGTTTTGGTTCCCAATTCCTAATTGGGAGGAAATGTGCCAGCTGATAGAGAAGTAGAAAAGAAAAGGTGGAAAAGCATAGATGATGGTAAGGGATTTTATACCTTCGACAAGATGGTCTTTATTGAGCCCTTAGATTTTAAGAACCCTTATGCACTCAAAATCTAGATAAATATTGCTTGAGGACAAGCAAGAGGTTAAGTATGGGGTGTGATGAGGCCACTAATTATTCTATTTATATCCTCATCCATACCTATTTATATATCTTTTGCCTATATGAATCCATAAACTATCCATGACTTATGTAAATGAATGAATGAATTAATGATTAGATGTGTGCATTAATATATACATGTTGCATTATGGATTAATGATGTTTTTAATTAGATTATACTTATGTAGCCTTGTTTAATAGACATTTAAAGGGTAAAACAAGATTTTAATAATCTTTCTTGGACACTTATAGATAATCCCACATCAAAAGGGGTTTCCATCCCATAACAACTACCAAGCTACAGGATTTCCACCTATAGGTTTCCCATAGTAACTACAAGCTTGTTGAAAATAAGCCACACCTAGACCAATGATAGACTAGTCATAGAGAGGCTAGTAACTCAATTGGTAGAGCATTCCAGTAGCAAATGGAAGGTCCTAGGTTTGACTCCTAACTAGTCCATATGAGCTATAGCTCACATGTGGTATCAGAGCTAAGCTAGGAGCCCCAATCACCTATAGTGTGGTTTAAAGGGGGTGTTGGAAATATGTCACACCTAGATTGATGATGGAATAGCTATAGAGGGGCCAGTAGCTCAGTTGGTAGAGCACTCCAGTAGCAAATGGAAGGTCCTAGGTTCATGTCCTAGATGGTCCATATGAGTTGTAACTCATATGTGGTATCAACTATAGACTATCCAAAGCAACTACCAAACCATAGGATTTTCACCTATAGGTTTCCCATAGAAACTACAAGCTTACACCTATAAGAGCCCACAACCACTACACAAAACAAACAATTGCTATGATAATAAGTAATTGGCTTTTAAGGACACATCCAGTTATCTTAAAAACAATGTAAATGATTAAAAAATATCCTCCATGATAGTTTTATGGACCTCTCACATGAAGTGAAACTTGGAAGTTCTACCAAAGGATGAATAAGACAATGCCAATGAAAAGGAGAAAAAGAAGTAAAATAACAAAGTAGCATATATTGTCCTTTATCCAGTCAGGCCTAAAAACAAGTAACTTTAAGTTACTAACAACCTAAAGGTTGACTGGGTTAGTTACAAAGTATTTGTAACTTTCTTAGTTTAGTTTTTCTGGTTGGAACTAATAAACTATCTTATGTATTTAATGGTAGAACCTAGATTAGATTAAGGATGATGGAATTGTAGAAAGTAATTGCATTTTGATTTCTAGAATATTATAATCTATTGTAGCAATCTTTAATTGATACATATCTGAGCAATGAAAAGGCTGATTCTTTAAGAATATTTTATAAGTTTCTTAGAAAAGGATTAGAACTCAGTTTGAAATGAGGAGGGCCCCCTTGGAAGGAGTGGCAGTGAAGATCCTAACCCTTCTTAGATTAAAGTGTGTTGTGTGAATCGATTTCATTACTAGTTTGATTATATGAAGTGTGATGCATGTGTGACTCATAAGTGTGAAGAATTTATGTATTCTATTATAATAATTTCCCTGTATATCTATATGGTGAAATTAGTATAAGTTCATTGTACTACAACCATCAATTAAGTTAGCCTATGAATCAATAATGCATATATCATGCCGACATCCTTGAAAAACCTACATACCCTAGGTTGATAATTAATGTTAAGAAAATTTAAGAATCTGGTATTAACTTAGTAATAAGTCTAACCAACATGTAGAATTTATAAATCTAAATAGAGCTTCTAAAAAAAATATTACTATCCTTTGCCTTCTCTTGATCAAGTTATCCTAATTTTTAGTGGTTTTGCAATGATATCTTTCCTTGATGGTTTTCTGGGATATAACCAAGTGCTTGTGAACAAGGAAGATATATTAAATATTACATTCATAACTAAGTCGAGCACTTTTACCTACAAGAGAATGCCCTTTGGTCTAATTAATGTAGGTTAAACTTTTAAAAGAGCAATGAACCATGCTTTCCAAGGGCTTATAAGTAAGTGCATTCTCATTTACATGGATGAATTACCTATATTTTCAAAAAATAGGGAGGACCATATCATGCACTTGTAGCAGGTATTTGAAAGATGTAGGAGGTATGGAATTTCTCTCAATTCAAAAAAGAGTATTTTTTATGTTATTGAAGGAAAATTATTTTGACATGTTATAACTAAGGAAGATATTTCTATAAACCCTAATAGATTAGATTCTATATCAAAGAGAAAACCCCCTAATAGTAAAAGAGAGCTTAAATATTTCTTTGGAAAAATCAACTTTGTGAGAAAGTTTATTTTCTAGTTTTGTAGAGATTGTAAGACCATTGAATGATATGTTGAAGAAATAATCCAAGATAACCTAGAATGAAGAAATAAGGAAGGCCTTCAAGGACATAAAAGAAGCAATAATATAGGCACCATTATAGATAAGTACTAATTTTTCAAAGGATTCTTATCTTGATTCTTTTGCTTCTGACCATATAATTACAGCCATCCTAACTTAGAAGACAAATAGATATGACCATCATATTGATTTCATGAGTACAACTTTTTAAAATGTTGATTTGAACTATTCCCTGATAGACAAACAGGCATGTGCTTTAGTAAAGGTAGTGAAGAAATTTAAGAATTATATCCTTAAAAATAAGGTACATGTAATACAACCAGACCCTACCACTAAGCTCATTCTTAGACAATGTGAATTAGGGAAATATGAGGTAATTTAATGTCTGTACTTCAATAATATGATCTATAAACTAATACTATTAAATTGGTAAGGTGTCAAGGTTTAATTCATTTTATTGCCAATACTAATCCCAAGTTATGTGTCATGCAGGTAGAGCAACAAATTTTTCAACCCAATGATTGGTATGACTCTATTGTTCATTTTTGAATCAATGGAACTTGTCCTAAAAGATTGACAAGAGAGCAAAGGAGAGATTTAAGGCTCAAGGTAACTAATTTCCTGATCAAAGATGGAGTACTTTTCAGGAATAATTATGAAGGAATATACATGAGATGTCTTTCCAAAGAGGAAGCTAATGAGATATTAAGTAATTTTCATGAGAAGTTTGGAAGTGGACATCCATCAAGAAGGAAAAAAACACATAAGATCATTAGGGATGGTTACTATTGTACTACTATCTTCAAAGATGCTCACAAGCATGTGAGAGAGTGTCATCGGTGCCAAATTTTCAATACTACAAAGCCCAAAGCAGCCATGGCATTGAAGCTAGTGATGATTGATAAGCCTTTTACTCAATGAGGATTAGATTTTATCTGAGTCATCAAGCCCAATTCTTTATAAGGACATAAATATGTGCTCATTTCTACTGCACTAGATGGATAAAAACCATAACAACCAATAATGTAGGATAAAAGATGTGATAAAGTTCTTAGAAGAGAACATATGTACTAGGTTTGAAACACCAGTATCTCTAGTTTGTGATAATGGATATAATTTTATATCCATTGAGATGATTAAGTGGGAATATTACAACAACATTATTCTCAAGTTTTCATCAAACCATTACCCTCATGGCAATGGTTTTTCTGAGTCAACCAACAAAAAATTGATGAATGCTATTAGAAATTCTATTACTAACAAACCAAGAACCTGTCACAACTTACTCAAGTATGCCATTTGGGATGATAGAACAAGAGTTAATAAAGCTCTAAAAGCATCACCATTTATGCTTTATATGGTCAAGAACCTATATTCCCCATCACACTCAAGCTTCCAACATACAAATTCATGCAAGAGTATATGGAAGGAGATGATCAAGAGTTTTCAAGTTCAAGGTTACTTGACATTATTCAAATGGAAACTGCAAGAGAGGAAGCTTTTGCCAATAATAGTAGACACCAAACCATGTTGAAGATATGATTTGATAAATTTTCCAAAATTAAGGTGTTCAGACAAGGAGACTTGGTTATTCTTTGGGACAAAGCATCTAAACCTAAGGGAAAGCATGGAAAATTCATACCTTTATGGATTTGCACCTATTAGATAGCTGAGATACTAGGAGATAACACCTTCAAGCTCAATTAATTACAAGGATCAGAGTTTGTATTTCCAATAAATGGGTAATATCTCAAGCACTACTTCTCTGTTGTTCTACCCCAAGTCCACATGGAGTAACCTGTAAGACTAGTTAGGATTCGTGTAGGTAGGCTTAGATTATATTTCTTTCCTATTTATTACTTGTACATAGTGCATGTAAATATTTATTTGTTTGCTTGTTATGTGTTTCCTTTATTTTGTTCCTATTCCCTACTTTCAATAAGTCTTTTCAAGACAGTCCCCAAGATCTAAATTTATAAAAGCTCAACAAAATTGGAGTGCAGGTGTGAAACTTAACCAATGTTTTATCATGGATTCTATCAATATGAGCTTGATGTTATGATTTGGATAAAGTGGTAGGGATTGGTATCTAGATCAATTATTCCTTAAAATCTTAAGCCTTATTCTAAATTAAATTTGGTTTTGATTAGGATTTCACATATTTAGTGAAAGTTTGAATTATTGAGACAAGGTCATGTTAACACTTAAGAAACATTAATTACCTAGGAAGAAGTTTGTGACCAAGGATGATTAGCTAAAGATCAATCATTTGACATAAATCCCAAAACTTGGCTAATTTTGGTTCCCAACCTTTGTTGGAAAGCAAAATATATCTAAAAATTCAAAAAATAAGAGCTCTATTGAAAATCCATAAGTTTTCTAAGCAAATATGATTCAAGTAACCTCCACTAGGGCTATGGATGCCTAGTTGGTAATGGAGCAAGGCATAGAGTAGAACCAAAGGTATCTTTATTGGGGATATGGACACCTAGCTAGCAGTAGAGCAATGCCCAAGCCTTCTCCAATTATAAAGCAAGATCCTCAATGAATATATAAATGTGGTGTTAGTCAGTGTTATTGATTAAGGTCATGAAATCTAGAAGTCATCCTCTAAATCCCATAGCAATCAGTTAAAGAATCATATCACACACATAACATGACTAAGTTTTGGTGTTTTGAATCTAATTCTACATGTGTAAGACTTATTTTGATCATAACTTGGTCTTAATAATGGTACTTGATCATATTCAATGAATAGTATAGTTATTAGTTCAAACTAGAGGATCTAAGTTCTAACATTTGGCAATGTTTCCCCTAGAAGTCACCATTTTTTGAGGTCAACATACCCCCATTCCTAAAAATGGGGACCCTTTTTTCAAACTTTTGTAAATTTATGCTTTGAATTGAAATACCACTTGATCATAATTCTTTATTTGAATAGCATCCACACCTATTTCTCATTTAGCTTAACTAACATGTTTCCATTTGATCCTTGTCTTATTTTGCCTAATGTTATTACTGGTTGCTTTTATGTTTCTAGGTTACAGGCTTAATGGAGTCTCAATATTATGGATAATGTCTAGGGTTTTGAGCTTTAATGATAAATTGAACCTTTGAGTATTCATTGTCCCTTTATTGTTTAATTGAATTCATGTTTGAGCATATAAAAACCCTTAGTCTAATTCTTTTACCCTAAGTCCATTTAATTTGAATTCAAAGTTATGTGGGTCACTTTATTTGAAAATTACATGGGAACACTTTATATTTGTTTAAAACTTAGATTATGTTTTATCCTAATATATTTTTCATGTTTATTAACACAAATAAGACCTTAGTATTAAATTTTAACACTAATTTTTTTATGTCCCAAGAGCCTTTAATTATTTTATTATCTACATGGGCTAATTGAATACAAGGTCTCCTTTATTATGTTTTGAAACTTAGTTTAAAATTTTATCCTAAGGTTTTATCATGTTTATCAAAATGAATAAAACCATATTCTAAAATTTAAGCCTATGCTATCTATATATATTGATCCTTACTTTGCTTTATTATCCATAGGATCGACAGTACATATTTGCTTAGGCGACGTTGATCTAACAGTATGAGATGAACTCAATAATTCAAGCACCTTGATTGAAAATGCACGTTCACTCAAGAAAAATGGATCTAAAGTTTTGAGATTAGAGTTTAAAATTTAATTCGTAGCCCCAAGTTAAAGCTTGATCATCTTCCAAAAGATTGACAGTACGTAGTTGAGCATACACATTTTGATTGATGGTGTGTGTTAAGTCAAAAATTCAATGGAGACCCAAGACAATTAAGAAGATTATAAGTGTCACAATATTAGAAAAAAATAGTGATCATCTAATGGTTTTAACCCCTTGACTTGAGATCTGGCAGAGTGTATTTGATATTCTAAAAAAGGATCTAACAGTGCAAAGCAAAGGTTAAAAATTCAGATCCTAGTGAGCAAGCACTAAGATGACAAGTGGAATAATCATGGGCCATAGATTAAATCTTAAAAATCTTATTGAATATTTATGGCATGTAGTTGAGCATACACATTCTAATCAATGGTATGTAGATTAAAGGATAGAATCCAGGAGATTGAGATCAATGAAGCGCGTTCATCTATATAGAGAAGATCCAATAGTGTGAGATGAAGGTGGAATTCTCAATAATCCTAGAATGAACATGGTAGTGACATGTGTCACAACCATAAGGAATATAAAAAAGAAACTAATGGCATTAAATCCTTTGTATTGAATGAATAGATCGCATTGATTCGAGCAAACATGATCTAATAGTGTGAATCAAGGTGGACTTTTTAAAGACCCCAGACTAAATGAGGCATTGACATGTGACCAGCTCACTTTTTAAATATTAATGGGATATATGACATGGTAGATCCATATAAGCACCAAGTTAGATTAAGATATTTTATGAACCCACAAAAGGCATAGTTATAAATAAATGATCCAAACATAATCTAAGGCATGAAACACATTGTTTGAAATAGTTGCCACCATTAAAGTACGATGAAAACCTTCAAAAAATCCATAGAAAGTATGGAATCCCTAATTTTACCCTACATTCATCATAATCAAGTTGAATAACATTGAATTGTCACTTGTTTAAGGATAATTCAATCCAAAATAAAATTATAGTCCATTAGTGAGCAATTTGATCAATTCATAGCCATGGAAACTAATAAGGGTATTTCAAAAGAAGATGTGGAGCTCTATCTAACCATAAATGTCAAGGGTGGGATTTTCAAAGATACAGAGCTTGATGCCACTACTCTAAATATAGGAGACATCTATGGGTCTAATATTTTCTATACCATTGAAGACCAACCCACCATCACTAGAGAGGAGGAGAAGAATGTGTCTACCAAGGGGCAATACTAGGCTGTAGTTGCAATTCAATGATTGGTCTACATTATGCATTACCAAAACTTGATGTACTTCACTACATTGATATCCTCACTCCCATTTTTAAGGATGCTAAATTTGATAAAGGCATGTTAATTAATTGACACACTCAAAATAAGATAGTTTTTATCTCTGCTATAGCTTTTGAAAACTACTATAATTTACCTAAACCCCAAATAGACTTATCTTCCATAAATACCTGGGCTAAAAAGAATGATTTGAATAACATCCTTGACATGTAGCTATATTCTAGCATCCAAGTCTTTTCAAACCTCAATAACAACATCCCCATTAGTCAATTCAAACCTAGAATAAGGATGATTATGACAATGATGAATAAGTTGTGTGTAAATTTAACCACTACATATGAAGACAAAATTTGGGTCACCTTAGTCTATTTCATGGTTGAAAAATAGATCACCCCTCCTCTAGGTGAGGTAATTAGCAATGCTTTAGTAGAAAAATCTTTGTAATTGTAAAGAGGAAGAAAACCCAATTCTACATGATGCCATAATCTTTGGATGCCCTCTATGCAACAACTAATATTCCTAATCAAAATAAGTCATCCCCTAGTGGAACACAAATAGTTTCACAATATTACTCCAAGTTGCACATATTCAAACACAAAGATCACATTTAGTTCATATGTGATTGTGGCTATCCAACCTTAAGTGAAGCTATCATAGGGATCCCAATCATGGGGGTCATCCCACTGATCAATAAAACTATTGAAGTTATAGGGGATATATGGCTATGTCAAGATTAAACAGTCATTAGAATTAAGGGAACCCAATGCACCCATCTCAGGCTACCTATCCAAGTGCCTAATAAACTAATAGATTACAAAATGGATTACCAGATATGAAATGGAATAGATGGTATTTTTAAGGCCAAACAGAAGGGAATACTCCACAACATCCCCATAACCATTGGTAGGATTGATTTTGCATAATGGAACAACATTGAGGTGACTTCAAAACATAAGACATCCTTCAATTTGAAAATAGAACCTTCAATTTGAAAATAGATTAACTAAGGCAATGGGACACTTATGGAAGGGTTAAGGAATACTTGAAAGCCAAAGGGATGCTCAATGCACCTTATGAACATGCACCAATAGCTTTTGACTCCATCTACACCAAAGCATCGAGTTACTCTGAGGTTACTAAAAGGATTATAGAATGAAACATAAATCCTGAATCTAGAATGTTGAGGGAACAAAAAGGAGATGATAGAATTGGGGCCAAAGTAGTACCATTTTATAAGTAGTGCACCTAATAGACCTTCATCAACTCAACCCCAAGTAGAACTTAGACCTAAAACATAGATTGAGGAAGGAAGACTAGAAGAAAGAAGGCCTAATGAGATTACATCATCTTCAACCTAGGTAAAATAATAAGGATCAACTGTTGAGGAGATTCACATGGTAGCCCTAGACTCTAATGAGACTATTGAGGATTCCTTGAAAATTTTATCTAGTGCCTATGAATTAGATAAGGAAGAAATGGAGGAAACAAAGGAAGAAAAGGGGAAAGAAGTATTGGCTCTAGTTCTTGTTTCCACCCCTTCAAAGAGAAAGGTTGAGCTATCCATTATTTCACAAAATAAGAAACCTAAAGTGAATTTAACTCATCCTTTGAGTGAAATCAATTTATTTAGTGAAGAGAACCTGATTTATGGATTGGCTATTCTAGAGTGGTTCATTTATGGATCTAAATTATTTAAATTCCTCACTAGGAACCATCTTTGGGCTATGATGTAAGCCATCAACATCCCTATACATGATGAATTGAATCCGTGGATAGTTTCCATGTAAAAGGAAAGAATATTGACTGCCCTAGGAGAACCAAGTGGAGTAAAAATACAGATACCTATACCACTAGTAACATAATTCTTAGTTGGTGTGAAGTTTGAACTAAAGATAGTTGGTTTGTAGAGATTAACAAAGAAGAAGGTCATGATTGGTGGAGAGGAGATAAATTTCTAGAAAGTAGAACCATTGACCAATTTGACTCCAATGGTAAGACAAAATCCTAGTGAGAATCCCATATTTGAGGAGAATGTACTTGAATTATCCCAAGCATAGTTAACATAATTTTAAGTTACCCTTAAAGTCATGTAACAATAGGAGGATTTGGAAAAGTAGGATATCTTTTTGGTATTGGAGGCCATGATAAAGATGTTTGAAACATCTTTGTTTGATATGTTCAAATATTTGAAAGTAATAAAATTGAAATAGAATGTGTTGAGCCAATAGAGCAATGTGGTTATGAATTTAGTCTATCAATGGTAGAAATCAAGCAACAAAGTAAAGGATTTGATCAATATCCTAACAAAGGATCAAATTCCTAGCTTTGAAACAATTATCTTGGTTCACCTAAATATGGCCATGGAAATTTTGGTAGACAAGATCAAGGGTCTAAGCAAATGGTCCAAGAACATAGAGGATCTTCATGAAGATGGCAAGCAGTTGATAAGCAGGATGGAGCAGATATCTGGGAGCATGATCACTGATCCAAATTCACTCATCCCCATGGGTCTAATCATTGATGAATAATTCAAGTTAAGAGCTACTTAGGTCATACATGAAATGAGAAACTATATCCAAGGAAGGACTAGGGATGATAATAGCAGGATCTTAGACATGATCTGAAATGCTAAAAAAGGATAAGGAATGAAAGGATTGTTAAAGAATCCATGGAAAAGGATGACAAATAGATCAAGAGGATGGACTCTTCATGGATCCTGTTTTCAATTTGAAGTTGATAGATGAGCAACATGCCAATGCAATGAAGATCTTGTAATAGCAACAAAAATTCACTTCAACATCAAAGGGATCTCAAGACCAAGCTAGTTGATTTAGGAATATTCTTTTTGTATCTTAACTTGTCTAATATTTTGAAAAAAGAATATTTTTTTTTGAAGGCATGTGTGACTTGTAAAGCACATTGCCTATAGGTCAGTCCCTTAGGAAGTGCCTAGAGTATTCTAGAAAGATGTAAAAGGGATGGTTGTCCCTAACACTTTTACTATTGTAATTTGGCATGACTAACCGACATACCTCATGAGTTGTCTATATAAAGAGGTATTATCCATTGTAAAAGAAGAGGGATTTTTGAGCAAGAACTTTGTGCTGATTTTTTATTAATTTAATGCAAACATGGGATTCTAAAAAGTTTATCTCATTTATTTGTGTGAATTATATCATGTCTTCTCTATCAATTGTCTAGTTTGAAATTCTGATTTGAATGGTTCTTATTGATTCCTGATGTGCACTTTATAAATGTAGAGTTATTAGCTTGTGTTAATGCTAGGTTAACTAAAATTTCTTAGGTTTATTTCATTTTCCATGCTCTTCCTGTGGATGTGCTTATGTTATTTACTTGCAGGAGTAAATATTCAAAGTGAATCAAGTTCTTATTTGCATACTTTAATTTCCTTAGATGCTAGTGTGTAGTAAGATTTGAGCTTATGATATTTCATGATTTACATTGGTTTTAAGTACATATTTGGATGATATTTGAAATTTATCATAATATATGTGTTAAATATCAACAACATCAATATGTCTCTTCTCTACCCTACACTTCCTTTTTCTTTCTTTTTGATCCATTCACTTTAGATTAGCTTCATTATGAATATCCATTTTATAATAGATTTATATTTATTTCTTTGAGCATAATTCACTTCATCTGGCTTAGATTACTCTCATTTTCAAAGGTTAACTAGTAAGCCACAGTTGCTCCCAATAACCAAACTTTATAAATATTGTGAAATAGTTCACTTATTCTATCATTATTCCACCATAGATATATTGAATATCACAACCTACAACTAATACATTGAATTATTTAAATTTAGAAATGAGTAGTGTCTCTTAGACACTATGGATCATCCTATGATACACTTGTAGGCATCAACATCTCTAGCACTAGAAGGAGGGCATTAGTTAGATTTTGTAAATTTGTGGTGTCTTTGCTAATTTTGGTAAATTTTGTTCAAATATTAGTGAATTATTTTCACATTTTTTCTATTCTTTGTTAAATTATGTAAATATCACTAATACATGTGGCTTGAGACCAATCTTCAGTCTCCTTTAGCTAAAGATTGTCATTCTTTGAAGGTTGACATTAAATTATTGCAAAGGTAGCTTAAGCTTTGTAATCTTTCCACATTAAAGGTTATTAATAGCAGTTTTATTCAAATATTTATTGGTTCTTTGCAAAATTGAGTTTATTTTAACTTAAGATTGTATATATCATTCATCTTCATTGGTTTAGACACATCTTTGAGCTATTTTAGTTAAAGATATTTGTTCTTTGTTTAAATTTTTACAAAATTTTCTTTATGTGTAATTTTGGTCATTATTATTTACAAAGATAAGGCTTACACATCATATTTTTAACAAGACCTAAATATTACAAGCTAAAACTACCTAAAATTAGGACTATGTCAAGGTCAGAATTAAGATAACCTCTCCTTTCACTATAAGTTCATAAAAGAGCTAGAGAAGACAAAGGTAAGTGAAGGGTTTTTAAATCTTAGCCTAATTCACCTGTTCTTGGTGATCCTTTGTTCAACCCTTATCAAGGTATGTCTTGGTTGGGAGGATCTTCAATTAATGTGCCTAGACCTATACATGACTTACCTAGGAATCCTAAAAAATATATGCCATCTTTTAGTCCAAATGGTATTTTCACAGTTGAAGAACACATTAAATATTTCAAAGTTGCTTTGATATTTTTAAATGTAGTTCATGAAGATGTAGCAATGTATATTGTTTCCATTTACTTTTAAAGATGTTGCATATGAATGGTTCTTTAACCTTCTAGAGAATTATGTCACTAGATGGAATAATTTTAATAGAATATTTATTGATCAATTTTGTAAAATCATAAGTCCCTTGCATTATTTACCAACATTTCACCATAATTAAGAGAATTTCAAGCAAGACCATTAGATTCTTCAATTCTAGATACCAAAAGATGTTTAGTAAAACCATTGTTCCTTGCAGACCTGATTAGGCCTTGGATTTATAAATCTACAAGGATGATTTGGACCCCATGACTTTTGTGTTTCTTAAAATTTCTACTAGAATTATTAATACATTAGCCTTGGACTATGATAAAGATATAATAATCAATGATCAAATGCAGCCTCAAGGTCAGCTAGCATATATCATTCCAAATGTGAACCCTAATTTACCTACTTTGAATGTCAATCCTCATGCCAATTATAATGTGCCTACTTTGCATCAGACCCAAGTCTTGAACCAATTGCCCTTAACTCATACACATTCTATCCAAAACTTAGGATTCTTAACTAACAATACAAATCGATCTCATCCCCAAGAACAAAGAGTTTTGGTGCCCACCACAGATAATAACACACAAGTTCATAATTCATAAGCACCAAATAATGAGAATGAGTCCATTCTTAAGATGGTTCAAAAGCTGAGTACTGACTTTATTCAATTTCAAAAACAAGTAGGCAATACTAAGGAAAACTCCAATAGGAATTATGCTTATCAAAGTTTCGACAGACCTAACAATCAATTTCAAAATGGTAACACTAATAATAATAATAATAATAATAATAATAATGAGTCATCATCAAACAAGAGTAACCTTGAGATTAATATTTGTGATGTTGTACTAACTGAATACTGCATGATCTCTAATACCTCAAAGTATGGTGAGTTAGACTACATTGAATTATATAATTATTTTGAGTTATTTCAAGATGAATTGAATATATCTGAAGGTGCACCTAATAAAGATAATTATGTAGGTACATCTAGATCTTCAAGGTCATCAAAGTCTATAGATACAACCTTGATGGTGTAGACATTTGACTTCCCATTTCAAGAAGAGAATGAGCTCGAAGATAGTCCTGAGAAGGTGCATGATTTTCAAAATTATTTGAAGAAGCCCTGTCATCTAAGGAACAAGGAGTAGAATCAGCCCTTCATAACATCTACTCCATCAAATAATTTTGACACTCCTCTAGATCCCATAGATAACAACAATCCTAAACCTCCAAAGGGAATTAATTCCAAACCTAATGTTGATTCATCTTGTAATTCTACTAGGGGTGGGTATAATATAATGGAAGACACAAAGAAAATTAAGGCTAACATCACACTGCATGAACTAACTCAAATTAGTGAGTAGAGATATTTTTTGTTGGAATCTTTGTCTAAGAATCCTGGTAAGTCATCTAAGACTATAATTGTTGATGTTGCTATGTATAAAAACAAGCAAATGTTCCACCTTTTTTGTTAATAGTCAGAAACTTTGGTATGAATTTGCATAATTTATTATTAGATTTTGGTGCATCTACTAACATCATGCCTACAAGTAATTATGAGTAACTTGGTTTGGCTTCAATAAAATTTGATAGAATTGTTACTTAGATAAATCTAGGGTGAAATTAATTAGAGAATTGTTGAATGTTCACATGCATCTTGTAGTTGAACGAAGGATCCAATAGTTAATTGATAACCAACTGGTTGATATACCTAATGCTTCTGGGATGCTACTTATCATATATTGGACCAAGTCCTTAAATGTTTACATGTTTACCGATTGTTCCCATATGTGGTTGTCTTGGAATGGAGTGTTAAACTAGATCAGAATAAGAAGAGATCCCAAGATGAAGCATATGATTACTAAATATAATGCTACAAATTAAAGGGTGAACATGTTCAAATCTGAATTAGGAGTTTATACCCTTGACACATCTAAGGTATGTGACTCAAATGATATTCATGCTATGCCTAGGATATGGAAGTTATATTTTGATGGTGCAATATGTAAGTCTGGGTCTGGCATGGGGATTATTTTAGTTAACCCCCTTAGAAAAGAATTTATTAATTCACACAAACTTTAATTTTCATGCACTAATAATCTTTTAGAGTATGAGTCTTCGATCTTAGGATTGTAATTTTCCATCAAGCATAAGGTTAAAAAGTTGTTGGTTCATGGTGACTCAGAACTAGTAGTCAATCAAGTGAGAAGTGAGTCTGAGTGCAAATTATCTTACCTTAAGAAATATAACTTTAGATTTTGGAACCTGATATAATATTTTGATGCTTTCAATATTGTTTCTATTCCTAAGAAGGAAAATATTCTTGTAGATGAGCTAGCCTCAACTACAATTAATCTCATGCCCAACCAAGACTCTAAACTAGGAAACCTTAGTGTTGAATTGATTCCATGTCCCTTAGTCCCTGATAATGTTAACCATTTACAAGTAGTCAGTGATGACCAAAAAAATTTAGACTTCATGTATTGTTCAAGATTTTTTTAGGCTCACATCATTGATGAGGCCAATGAAAATGCTTCTGATAAAGATGACACTGATGAAATAATTATGCAACTAAGTGACAATAAAATTCCCAAGTACATGATTACCCTAGAAAGATTATTTGAAAAATATAAAATGGAAGAGACTATCAAAGTTCTTAAAGTAAATGGGAAAGATTGCAATGCAATTAACCTAGGAACACAAGCTCAACCCCAACTAGTCAACATTGGTACAACATACACTAATGAAGAGTTGAGGAAAACCAAAGAATTGCTTTCCAACTATAAAGATGTTATAGCATGGTCATATGAGGACTTAAATATATTTGATCCTAAAGTCATAACCCACATCATTCATATAAAATAAGCTTTCAAGCCTTCTAGGCAAAAGAAAAGACATGTCAACCCTTCCCTAGAACCTTTGAAATATAAAGAAGTTAAGAAACTGCTAGATGCAAAGATAGTGTTTCCATTAGGCACTCCACTTGGGTAGCTAATTTAGTACCGGTTAGGAAGAAAAATGGGTAAATTGAATTATGTGTAGACTTTAGAAATATAAATAGAGCTTCTAAAAAAGACAACTATCCTTTACCTTCTCTTAATCAAGTTATCCAAATTGTTAGTGGTTTTTCAATGATGCCTTTCCTTGATGGTTTTTTAGGATATAACCAAGTACTTGTGAGCAAAGAAGATAGATTAAAGACTGCATTCACAACTAAGTGGGGCATTTTTACCTAAAATAAAATTCCCTTTAGGTTAATTAATGCAGGTACAACCTTTCAAAGAGAAATGGGCCACACTTTTTAAGGGATTCTAGGTAAGTGCATTAACATTTACATGGATGACTTGACTGTATTTTCAAAAAATAAGGAGGACCATATCATGCACTTGTAGTAGGTATTTGAAATAAGTAGGAGGTATAGAATTTATCCCAATCCAAAGAAGATTATTTTTAATGTTACTTAGGGAAAATTATTAGGATATGTTATAACTAAAGAGGGGATTTATATAGACCCTGATAGACTAGATGATACATCAAAGATAGAAACCCCTAATAGTAAAAAAGAGCTTAAATCTTTCTTTAGGAAAATCAACTTTGTGAGAAAGTTTATTTCTAGTTTTGAAAAGATTGTAATACCATTAAATGATATGTTGAATAAAGAAGCCAAGATCACCTAGAATGAAGAAACAAGGAAGGCTTTCAAGGACATAAAGGAAGCAATAATGCAGGCACTAGTATTGATAAGTCTTGATTTTTCAAAGAATTTTTATCTTTTTTCTTTTGCTTCCGACCATACAATTGAAGCTATCCTAACTCAAAATACAAATGGATATGATCATCCTATTACTTTTATGATGAGTTGAACTATTACCTGATAGATAAACAAGCATGTGCTTTAGACAAGGTAGTACAAAAATTTAGGCATTATATCCTTAGAAATAAGGTACATGAAATACTACTAGACCCTGCCACTAAGCTCATGTTTAGGCAAAGTGAATTAGGAGAAATAAGAGGCAAGTGGTGTCCATGCTTCAAGAACATGATTTGGAAATTAAGATTGCTAAATTGGTAAGGTGTCAAAGGTTAATTCAGTTGATTACCAATACTAATTCCAAGTTAAGTGTCATGTAGGTATAGCAACATAGTTTTTAATGAAATGAAAAGTATGACTCTATTATTCATTTATTAATCAATGGAACTTGTCCTATAGGGTTAACTAGGGAGAAAAAGAGAGATTTAAGGCTCAAGTCAATTCATTTCTTGATCAAAGATGGAGTTCTTTACATGGAGAATCATGAAGGGATATACTTGAGATGTGTTTCCAAAGAGGAAACTAATGAGATCTTAAGTAATTTTCATGAGAAAATTATAAGTGGACATGCATTAGGAAGGACAACATCACATAAGATCTTTAGGGTTGGTTATTATTGGATTACTATCTTCAAAGATGCTCACAAGCATGTGAGAGAGTGTCATTGGTGACAAATTTTTAATACTACAAATCCCAAAGTAGCCATGCCATTGAAGCTAGTGATGATTGATAAACCATTTGCTTAATGGGGATTAGATTTTGTGGGATTCATCAACCCATTTCTTCAAAAGGACATAAGTATGTGCTCACTGCTACTGACTACTGCCCTATATGGATAGAAGTCATATTAACTAAATAATACAAGATAGAAGATGTGATAAAGTTTTTGGAAGAGAACATATGTACTAGGTTTGAAACACCAGTATCTGTAGTTTGTGATAATGGATATGATTTTATATCCATTGAGATGATTGAGTGGGCATATGACAACAATATTGTTCTCAATTTTTCATCAAACCATTCCCTCAAGGCAATAGAGTTTCTGAGTCAACAAAAAACATTGATGAAGGCTATCAGAAAGTCTATTGCTGACAAACCAAGAATTTGACACAAGTTACTCAAGTATGCCCTTTGGGATGATAGAACAAGAGTCAAGTAAGCTCTAAAATAATCACCATTTGTACTTGTATATGGTCAAGAACATGTATTCCACATCACACTTAAGATTTCAAAATACAAATTCATGTAAGAGTACATGGAAGGAGAGGATCAAGTTTTTGAAAGTTCAAGGTTACTTGATAGTATTCAAATGGAAGATGTAAGAGAGGAATATTTTTCCATTTTTAGTAGACATCAAACCACAGTGAAGAGATGGTTTGATAAAGATTTCAAAATTAAGGTTTTTAAACAAGGAGACTTGGTTCTTATTTGGGACAAAACATCTAAACCTAATGGAAAGCATGGAAAATTCACACCTTTGTAGATTAGCCCCTATCAAATAGTTGAGATGCCAGGAGACAACACCTTCAAGCTCAAGGAATTGCAAGGAGTAGAGTTTACATTGCCAATAAATGGGTAATATCTCAAACACTAATTCTCTACTTCTCCACCCTAAGTCCACATGGAGTAACCTGTAAGACTAGCTAGGATTAGTGTAGGTAGGCTTAGTTTAGGTTTATTTTACTATTTCTTACTTGTACATAGTGCATGTAATTATTTGTTTGATTAATATTTGTTTGTTTGCTTGTTGTGTGTTTCCTTTCATTTATTTGTATTCCATACTTTCAATAAGTCTTTACAAGATGGTCTTCAAGCTCCAAATTTATTAGAGGTCAACAAATCAGGAGTGTAGGTATGAATGCTAACTAATGGTTGATCATGGATTCTATAAATGTGAGCTTGCTGTTATGATTTGGAGAAAGTGGTAAGGATTGGTATCTAGATAAACTATTCCGTAAAATCTTAAGACTTATTCTAATTTAAATCTAGTTTTGATGAGGATTGCACATGTTGAGTGAAAGTTTGAATTATTGAGACATGGTCATGTTAACACTTAAGAAGCATTAATTTTCTGGAAGGCAATTTGTGACCAAGGATGATTGGCTAAAGATCAAACATTTGACATAAATCCCAAAACCTAGCTAATTGTAGTTCATAACCTTTGTTGAAAAGAAAAATATATCTAAAAATACAAAAAATAAGAGTTATATTGAAAATATAAAAGATTTCCATGAAAAAGTTATTTAGGGAACCTCCACCGGGGATATGGACACCTAGCTGGTAGTGGAGCAAAGCCTAGAGTGGAGCTAAAGGTATCTCTATTGAGGCTATGGATGACTAGTTGGTAGTAGATCAATGCCCAATCCTTCTCTATTTATAAAGTATGATCTTCAATGAATATCTAAATGTGATATTAGTTAGTGTTAATGATTAAGGTCATGAAATCCAGAAGTCATCCTCTAAATCCCATAATAATTAGTTAAAGAATCATAACACACACACACACACACACACACACACACACACACACACACACACACACACACACACACACACACAACATGATTATGTTTTGGTGTTTTGAACCTAATCATGTGTGTGTAAGACTTGTTTTGATTACAATTTAGTATTAATAATGGTATCTAATCATATTGAATGAATAGTCTAGTTATTAGTTCAAACTAGAGAATTTGAGTTCTAACATTTGGCAATGTTTACCCCAAAAGATGCCATTTGTTGAGATCAACATACCACCATTCCTCAAAATGGGGACCCTTGTTTCAAAAAATTTAAAATTTATGATTTGAATTGAAATACCACTTGATCATAATTCTTTATTTTAAGATCATCCACACCTTGTTCTCATTTAGCTTAACTGACATGTCTCCATTTGATCCTTGTCTTATTTTGTCTAATGTTGTTAATGGTTGCTTTTATGTTTCCAAGTTGTAGGCTTAATGGAGTCTCAATATTATGGACAATGTCTAGAGTTTTGAGATTTAATGATAAATTAACCCTTTGAGTAGTCATTGGCCCTTACATGTTTAATTGAAATCATGTTTGAGCATCTAGAAACCCTTAGTCTAATTATTTTAGCCTAAGTCTATTTAATTTGAATTCAATTTTGTGTAGGTCATTTTATTTAAAAATTATGTGGGAATACTTTATATTTGTTTGAAACTTATCTTATGTTTTATCCTAAGATGTTGTTCATGTTTATTAACATGAATATGACCTTAGTCTAAAATTTTAACACTAAGTTCTTTGTGTCCTGAGACCCCTTAATTTTTTATTATTTGCATGGGATAATTAAACACAGGGTCCCCTTTATTATGTTTTAAAACTTAGTTTAAAATTTTATCCTAAGGTTTTATCATGTTTATCGACATGAATTAAATAATAGTATAAAACTTTAGCATAAGTTATCTATATTTCTTGATCCTTGCTTTTTTTTATTGTTTGTAAGATCAACAGTGCTCATTTGCTCAAGTGAAGTTGTTCTAATTGTGTGAGATGAAGTCAATAAGTCAATAACATTGATCAATGATGCATGTTCACTCAAATAAAAATGATCTAATGGTGTGAGAATAGAGTTGAAATTTCAAGCCACGGCCCCAAGTTAAAGCTTGATCATCTTCTTGAAGATTGATGGTATGTGATTGAGCATACACATTCTAACTGATGGTACGTGTTAAGTCAAAACTTTAATGGAGCACCAAGACAAGTGAGAAGGTGGCAAGTGTCATAGTTTTGGAAAAATAAAAATGAGCATCTAATGACATTCAACCACTTAGATTGAGATTTTATGGAACATGTTTGATCAGACAAAAAAGGATCTAATGGTGCAAAGTGAAGGTCAAAATGTCAAATCCTAATGATCAAATGCTGAAATGACAAGTGTAATAACAATGGGCCATATATTAAAGCTCAAACATCTTCCTGAAGATTGATGGCATGTGGCTGAGCATACACATTCTTGATTAATGGCATGCAAAGTAAAGTACAGAATCTAATGGATCAATATTGATGGAGTGCATTCATCCATATAGAGAAGATCCAATGATGCAAGATAAAGGTGGACTTTTCAATGAGCTTATGATGATCATGGTAGTGATAAGTGTCACAACCATAAGGAATATAAAAAAATAACTAATGGAATTCAATCTTTTAGATTAAAATCAATGAATTTCATTGATCCAAACAAACATTATCCAATGATGTGTATTGAGGTAGAATTTTCAAAAACCCACGACCAAATAAGGTATTTGTTAGTTCCCAAAATTTAATTGAAGCAATTGAGCCCTTATCAAGTTTAAATGCATAATTCTTCATCCCAAGTCCTATTTTTAAGTCTTCATTGGAAGTCTAGTTTCATGTTAAATTGGCTAAGTGTTTATTCAGTATTTACTTAGTGTGTGCCGATGGTCTATTTCCTTTGAGAATTTTCCTTGCACAAAAGTTTTGAAGTTTTATTTCCTTTGGCCATTTTTCTTGCACAAAAGTTTCAAAGGTCTATTTCCTTCAAGAAAATTTCCCATGCAAAAAATATCTAAAGGTATATTTCCTTTGAGAATTTTCCCCATGAAATTTTTTTGAGAAAATTCTATGTTTCGGCCAAAGTGTTATAAAAAATCCCAAAGACCTATTTGTTTCGAAACATTTTGTCCTCGGAAAAAATCATGAATGCTTATTTTAGTCATATATTTTTTTCACTGTAAAAAGTCTAAAAGCCAAATTCTTACGAGTATTTTGCCCACACAAAAATCCCAACATAAGTAAATTATTTAAAAGAAAATGTTAAGTTCAAATATTCCAAGATAAATGTAAATCCCATATATGCTTCAAGGAAATTGTTGTGGATAAAATGTCTAAAACAATTGTCTTGACAGAAGGTCCATAGTAAAAAGGCTCAATAAAGATTTATTCTTTGAGGAAATTGTATCAGATAAAATGTCCAAAATAATTATTCTAACAAAGACAAAAATTCCAAAGACCAAATTGATGTGGGAGAAGTGTCTGAGAGAGTTCAATACTTCAGAAAAATTATCTTGGACAAAATGTCCCAAACAATTGTCCTAATAAAAAAAGACCTAGAACAAATACCCCAAAACAAAATTCTCAAAGGCCAATAGGGAATTCTTTCAAAATAATATTTTTGAGGATTAATGTTTCAGTCCAAAAGGGATGAAATAATAAGATTATTATGGAATAGGAATTTTAAAGACCAAAAGGCCAAATGCAAATAGGAATGTTGTAGACAAAAATTCTGATGAGAAAAGTCCCCAAAGAAATTTGTTCGAATTGCATAAGTGTGATGGTCTCATGGACATCATTGAAAAGTGCACAGACATCAAGTTTAATCCATGGAAAATAGTCACTGGGATTCAAATATTCTAATAAGGTCATGTGAGCATCAAATTTAAGGTCTATAATGTAGCCATTTGAGTTCAAATAGAGGCAAATCTACAATGCACATTAATATGGATAAGGATGATCTGATGGTGCATGATCAAAGATGAATAATCAAAGAAACCCAAGATGAGTGAGTCAATGATAAGTGTCATCAATATGGGACCCTGTAAAAAATATAACAAAGCAAAGAGTAAAGGACTAAGACTTATGGATAGAGATCAAAGGTCTACACTTGATCCATGCTAATGAAATATGTTGAAGGGTCCCCTTTATTATCTGAATGATGTGGACTTTTCAATGGGGCTAGATATATAGTGAGATGCTACCAGATGGTGATATAGCACCTAAATAATTGATACTATCAATATAGAACCCTAAAAGCCCATAGATTTGCCAAGTGGTAGAATATTGAAATGCCCAAGTCAAGATCAATGGCCTGTGATGAAGTCAAGGCCTGGAGACTTATTGAAATATCGATAGTACATATTCAATCTAGCTTCAAGATATTAATAAGTGACACATATATAGATTAATCAATTTATGCATCTTAGTCACTTCTAAGCCCCACGAGTGCCTAGTTGTATTTGATGTGGTGTGCCATATGTCAATATTTGGTGAGCTTTGGTTTAATAACTAAAATTACCAGTTCTTTCATGGACGTGGTAATGATTTGAAGTATAAAAGAAGGTCTAACTACCATTCTAGATCATAATTTCCAAAATATCATGGATCATTTTCTATTTTATCACAACTGGAGCTTTCCAATTAAAATCATGACAAGGTAAAGGGCCTTCTTTGGCATGCACAAAGTGGAGGATTTATATCCAAAAGTTTCCATGATTCAAAATTGATTAATAGGAGAGCATATCAAGATAGTTACACATGAGGATAAAGTCTATTTGGATTCTTAGATTATTTTCTCCATCTAGTTATGTAGGCAAACGATCAATAGCATATCCAAGTAGTTGCACATGATGACAAAAAATTGTTCTCCCTCCACCACGAAACTCATTAGCATCTCGAATCAAGGGAACAACAGGTTTGTTGCACATCTTCATCATTATTTATAGAGGTAGTTAGAATATTTATTTTTATCACAAATGGATGAAAATCTCAGGCATGGCAAAGGGCATATTTCAGTTGGAAGAATCTTGGTGGACTTGAAGGATTGTTTTACAATTTTGAAAATTATAACCTACAGTACCATGACTTGAGAAGGGTTGAAAATGTATAAATAGGGAGATTCTCCTCTATTCGAGGTTGTTGGTCATTATTTTTTGGTTTTTGCTTTTTCTAAGTATAATTTTGTAGAAATTTTCTAGGGTCATTTGCTATGTGTAGATATTGTCTCTCTTGTTAAGGTGGTTATAGGTGTATAGCCATTATGAATCTTTGAGATCATGTTTATGTCTCCCTTGTCAAAAGAGAAATCTTACCATGCTTATCCCCATGGTAGCATTTTAAAAACCTGATGTATGTAATATTTATTTTCAAGTTAATGAAAATGCTTGTGGTTCTTTACTATTTCTTATTGGTGAAGTGTAGCAATATGTTTTGCAAACTTTGTTGATTGGATATATTATTTTATGCCCATGACTGTTTGTCATTTTGGGCTTTGATCTAGATCATAAATCCCTTTCTACATTATTTTATAATCTATTATTGAATAACTTGTTAGGGCACCCTAGGTTTATGAATTTAATAGGGAAAGTCATTTGAAAGATTAGTTTCAGTGTATGTTCTAGTCATTCAAGGATCATTTGGTATTTCCCATTAGCTTACATTTGATTTTTTCTACATCTTTGCTAAGGAATATTGTCATGAAATACTACAAGACACCTTATTGTTTGGAAGCCACCAACACAACACCCTCCATTTTCTAATTATCTGAATATTCTACCCTATCCCACCCTACAATTAATACACCCTGTTGTATACTATGAGTGTTATTTGCTTGTAGATGCATCAAATATCACATACTTAACATATGTCTACATTTTTACTTCAAATACTAGCATTACAATCTTTCATTCAACCCCTTATTATTGAAATTTTATTTTGAAATGAATATTGCAGTCACTTTCCTATCTATCTTTAGTAGCTTGTATATGACCTAGAGCATTTGTTCACTTCATGTGACAAACTTTCCCAAGTGGAGTGAATGAGTTTTGTTGTGTTCTAGTCATATTTATTGTTCTTTATGATAAAAATACCCATGGAGATTAAATTTCAAAATATCTCCATGTGAGTAAGCTACCCCATAGGTCCTCTCACTTTGGTTTAGGTAGAGCCAAAAGTAGCAGGGAGTTGACCATACCCTTTGTAGGTGTTTCTCAATAATTTTCTATGCCTAGTCCATTCTTGATGCTAAACCCTTCCTTGACTACAACAACATACTAATGGGTTTTTCATATTAATTATCCATTTTATTTAAGTGTGTAAGGCCAAACATATAAGGTGTATAACTAGGAACCAACACTCAACTGGCACCATTGTCAGGGAGAAAAGACACCCATGACACTTGTTTTATCGAAGAATCTTGGAGAGAGTTGTAAGTGCTTTTATTTAAAATTTCTCTCCCCATCATTTGTGTTATTCTGATTATCTTTGGTTCATCAATGTCACCACTCAACTAGTGCCATTGCTAGGGAGAAAAGACACCCATGGCACTTATGTTATCGAGGAGTCTTTTAGAAAGCTACAATCATTTTTAAAAGTTATTTTTCCCTTTGTGTTATTCTGATTCGACTGTCTTGAACATCAACATTGCAACATTCAAGACACCCATGGCACTTATGTTATCGAGGAGTCTTTTAGAAAGCTACTATCATTTTTAAAATTTATTTTTCCCTTTGTGTTATTCTGATTCGACTGTCTTGGCCATCAACATTACAACATTCCACTAGGGATATGCCAAGAATGTTTTAAGGATTGATAATTGACTTATGTTGTGTTTATTGCAAAAAGGTGTTAGGGTGCATGTTGGAAGGTATTTTTTCCCTTTTGAAAATTATTTTGAAGATTTAAGTGTCTTTACTCCTTATCTCATCATTAACTTCATCAAACCATGTTATCATCATGTATCACAGTCAATCCATTAAGTATTATGATCTAGAATTTTGGTTCTAGTGGTGACTCCAATTTTTATCACCCAGTTTCAAGGAAGACCAGTGCCCATTCTAAATATTTTTTTGTTAATTTTTAACTTTGAGTATTTTATTATTTACAAAGTTGGAAGGATTGAGATCATCCTTCAAAGGTGACTCTTCTAAGCAACTTGTCCCACCCCTAAGTTTGCATCAAAGATGAAAGAGACAAGTTTGGAGGCCCATTGAAAAAGATTAATTGGAATATTAAACTTATGATAATCTTGAATGTTTTGTTGACATCCCCATTGTTGAGGACTATCATAGCTCTCCTATAAATTTTGAAACTTATAGTCCAATTTATTATCCATCTCCTCAACTAGTTGAATCCCTTCCTAGGTGTGAACCACAAAGTCCACCTCATTTGCCCCCTCACATCCTGTTATCATTAGTTCTTGAACCTCCCATTGAACCAATTAGGATGCATAGGAACTTAGATGAGAATGAATGTCCTGCATTCTACATTCCCATATTTAGGGCTATAAATTTTGAGGACATGGAAGGTTATCCAAATGAGGTCCCAAATGAAGTAAGGAATTGCCTCCAAAAGTTCCAATGGAAAAATGCAATGAGTGGTGATCAAGACTTAAGATATTTTTAAAATATCATTGAATGTTATGAGGTTGAGAATGAGTATGTTTTCATTAAGTTTTTTGTACACATGTTGGATCAAGATGCTCGTGAATGGTTCAATTCCCTTCCTCGTGGATGCATTGATTCATGGGAAGAAATGAAGAATGTTTTTAGAATTAAAAATGGTGATAGAATTGATCCAATATTTCCTTTGGATGAGTTCAAAAACATCAAAAAATATACTAATGATTGTGTGTAGGAATTCCATACAAGGTTCAACAAAGTTATGATGCAGCTTCCCAAAAACTATTGACCAAATTTGACCCTATAAGTCAAATTAGGACCCCTATAGGTAAAAATTTATTTTTAGATGTTTAAGGGGTATAATATTTTGTCATAAGGGCATCAAAGGCCATTTTATGTCATTTCACATCACATTATCCTTGATCTTGGTCTTATTCAATATTTATGTCTTTTTGAGTCATTTTGGGGGTCAAAATAGAGCATTAAATTACTTGCATGGCCTCCTTGGGAAATGTTAAAGTTTTAAAGAATGATGTCACACCCCATGTGTCTTAATAAGTTTTAAGTAACCATTTTTAACTGAAAAGTGGTAGGTTCTTTAGAAGAAAGAGCAATTTTCTTGGAATAATGAGCATTTAATCAGGTGTATGGAATTGTACAACCTCCTACAATTGAGGACACTTTATTAGTGTCTATTGGTATTCCAAACACATTTATTAATGATTATTTTTATTATAATCTCCAAGAAACTAAGAAAACCACTTCTCTCTTTTTCCATTAGGCTTGGAAAGCAAGAATGGTCCTCAAGTTTGTGTTTGGTACAACTAGTAGGGGAGGTTTCAAAATAATTGCTCTTGAGGGTGTCTTCTAAACTTAGTCATATTTTATTTGATGTTTTTTTGTATAATAATGGCGACCTATTCTTTATGAACCTTCCTAAGAAGTTTACCTATCCAATTTGCTTACTAATATATGTACCTTATAGGTTTTTCTTTGGTTTGGACAAGTCCATATAATAAAACTAATGATATTGATTCTAGATGATGTTGAATCTATCCTAAAATTATATCTATGATTCATGTCATGTTTCAAGTTGATTTGATAGCTAAAATAACTCACTTTGCAGTAAGGTGTTGATAGTGGACTTGCACTCCAATTTCACCATTTGCAAGAATTATCTTTCTCAACAATGTATTTTATCTAATGTAGCATGGTGTCTTACTCCCTTAAATGGTCATGGTAAAATTCTTCTTTCAAAATTTTTGACCTTCAAGGTGAACATCATTGAGGTTATAGCCCATTGGCATGCACAATCAACTCCCAACTCATCCTCAGTCTCAGTCATGACTAGTGAAGGCTATGAGCATGTTCATAGAGGTATAGTTAAGGTTTAAAAGCTTTGTAATATCTTATATACACATAATGTAGTGATTTAATCTTCAATATGGTACAAGAAAGAATACTATTGTAGTTGTGCAACATTTACACACAGTCACCATATATATGCATTTGTAGGCATCTCTTAGAAAGATATCACGTTGAAAGTAAGGTTTGAAAACTTGAATGAAGATTTGAAACATCCTAATGTTTCATTCCAAAATCATGAGAGGAGATAAATTAGCATGGAAGGTAGATTTCTTGAATACATAGACCTTTCTTTTCACTGCCTGTCTATATGCAACTCAGAATGCCTACCTACAAGTGTCTTCATGGAAATCATGTTGGAAGGGAGTGTGTGAGTTGAGTAAGGTCCTTGATAATGAGAAGAGTATATTTAAAAACTTTAAGATAGATATAAAAATCATTTTAATCTCACAACCATGTGTTATACCAATTTACTTAGACTTACTACCTGTATGTGAAAATGTCTACCTATAAGGCATAACACAAAGATATGGAGCTACTTGTACGAAGAAATTGGAGCATGGTGAATCCTTATTTGGATTACTAGCATGTGGTGATAGAATTGTAGACCTATTTTTAGGTTTAAATGAGCAAATGGAGATATAAACTACTGTGAGAATGTGAGATGATAGTATTTAGGGCTCTTTTCCCTAAAAGAGTAAAACAAAGCACTTGGTAGTGTTGAGTTGTGGAGCTAAAAGCTTCACTATTGAGCTAATGTGGAGGTTGCTGGGATTACACAGTAACCGACATCAGTTAGAATCAACTGACATTGGTTAGGGGTCAACCGGCATTGGTTAGGGGTTGGCCAACATCAGTCATCTTCAGATCGACACTGACTTCTGTGCGTTTCTAGAATTGTTATTTTTAGACACTGACTTCTGTGCATTTTTAGAAGTGTTATTTTTAGAAGAACAAATTTGAGACTTTGATTTAAGAGGTGGATCTAAGGGTGGTGAATGCATCGCTCATGAACCCTAGTGTTGTAGTATACTATATAGTAGGGTTAGATCCTCATAGCATGTACAATTCAGTAATTGAGTTGATTGTAATTGATAGAGAGAGAGAGAACTCTTGAGGGAGAATTATTTTACATCTGCGAGGTGTGAGGAGAGAGATATTTCTTCACTATATTTCCTTCTGGAAGAGTTTAATATAGATTGGTTGTTTCTTGTATCTCGTATTATTTGTTGTTTCTGATTTCTAGTTACTTATTACTTCTGGTTTCAATTCCATGTTTAGTTGCTTATACAAAAGTAATCAATTATACTCTAAGATCCTAACAACTAGCATCAGAGTGTGTTAGTGTTTGTTGATTATAGAATTCACTCATAGGGGTTTCTGATTGAGTGGGAGTAAATCAATGGCAGAAGAAAGTAAACTAAGAATGGAGAAATTCAATGGCAAGAATTATCAATTATGGAGGATGCAGATTGAAGATTATCTGTATCAAAAAGATCTATGTTTACCATTGGGTGGGGTTTCAAGGAAGCCCACAGATATGGAAGATGAAGAATGGAATGTTCTTGATAGAAAGGCTCTTGGATCTATAAGGTTGAGCCTGGCAGCTTTTGTGTTTTCCAACTTATCACAGGTAAAGACAATGGTAGAGTTAAAGGATACTTTGGCAAATTTATATGAAAAACCCTCAGCTTTGAATAAGGTATATCTTATGAAGCAATTATTTAATTTGAAAATGTAGGAAGGTGGATCTGTATCTAGTCATCTTAATGATTTCCATGCAATAGTAAATCAGTTAAATTTAGTCAAAATAGTTTTTGATGATGAAATTAAGGCTCTCTTAATCTTATGCTCTTTACCTAAAAGTTGGCATAGTTTGGTAATGGCAGTTAGTAATACTGCATCTGCTTTAAATATCTTGAAAGTTGATGATGTTGTTAGTGTAATCTTGAATGAAGAAATTTATAGGAAAAGCACAGGGGAAACATCAGGTAATGATTTAAGTGTTGAAAGCAGTGGAAGGCAAAGAGAGAAGGGCAAGCAAGGGAAATCAAGGTCAAAGATGGGAGTAGATCCAAATCTAGAAATGGAAGAATAACTTGCTGGAATTGTGGAAAGAAAGGGCATGCAAAGAAAGATTGTTGGTTGAAGGATAACAAAGAAAATCAGCATGAAGGTAATAATGAAGCAAAAGTTTCAGGTATTGTTGCACAAGATGCTCTTATATTTTCTTTGGATAATAAAGTAGAATCATGGGTTTTAGATTATGGTGCCTCTTTCCATGCAACCCCAAATAGAGAATTTTTCAATGATTATGTCCATGGAGATTTTGGAAAAGTTTATTTAGGAGATGATGAGCCTTGTAAAATTGTTGGCAAAGGAAAAGTGTAGTTTAAATTACAGAATGGAAACACATGGGTGTTGAAGGATGTCATGCATGTACCCATCCTGAAGAGGAATCTGATTTCTACAAGAAAGTTGGGTGATGAGGGTTGCACAGTAACTCTCACAACTGAATCTTGGAAAGTTTTCAAGGGTGCACTTGTATTAGCAAAAGGTAAGAGAGTAGGTACACTTTATCTATCTACTTGTATCACTGATTATTCTCCTTCTGTTTTATCTACTTTAGATGTAGATACAAAGTTGTGGCACTGCAGGCTTGGTCACATGAGTGAGAAGGGAATGAAAGTTCTTAAGTCAAAAGGTAAGCTTTCAGATTTGAAAATCATAGATCTAGATTTCTATGAGCATTGTATTTTTAGGAAACAGAAGAAAGTGAGGTTTCTCAAAACTGGGTCAACAAAGAAGAAGCACAAGTTGGAGCTTGTTCACACAGACATGTGGGGACCAACTCAGGTAGCTTCTATTGGAGGATCACATTATTATGTTTCTTTCATTGATGATGCTACAAGAAAGGTATGGGTTTATTGCATAAAGAGTAAATCTGATGTTTTTGACACATTTAAGAAATGAAAAGCTTTGGTTGAGAATGAAACAGGTTTGAGATTGAAGTGCCTTAGATCTGACAATGGTGGTGAGTACTACAGCAATAAATTCAATAGTTACTATTCTATGAGTGGAATACATAGGGAAAGGACAATTCCAAGGACACCTCAACAAAATGGAGTTGCTAAAAGGATGAATAGAACAATAATGGAGCGTGCACGGAGTATGAAGTTGCATGCTGGTTTGCCCTTACAGTTTTGGGCAGAAGCTGTAGATACTGTGATTTACCTGATTAGTAGAGGACCTTCTACTGCATTGGATGGTGGAATTCTAGAAGAGGCTTGGATAGGTAAAAAGGTAGATCTTTCATTTCTCAGAGTTTTTGGTTCTGAAGCTTTTGTGCACATTGATAAAGAAAATAGAAAGAAGTTGGATGTTAAATCTATGCGGTGCACTTTCATTGGTTATGGTTTTGGAGATTTCAGATTCCGGTTGTAGAATTTAGAAACTAACAAAATTATTAAAATCTGTGATGTAGTTTTCAATGAGAAGGTGATGTACAGTGATCAGCTCAAGCGGCTAAATAATTCTGAGCATGGCAATCTTTATTTGGAAGAGGTTATGATCCAAAATGAGCTCATGGATAAAAATCATCACTCATAAAAAAACACAGAGACCGACATCAGTCAGGTGGAAATCAATGTTGGTCAGGTGGAAATCGACGTCGATCAGGTGGAAATTGACATTAATCAGGTTGAAATCAGTGTCGATCAAGAGGAATCGACATCAATCGGGTGCAAACCGGCATCGATCAGAGATGACAGGGATCGATCACTGTCAGAAGGAAATTTGGGTGGATAGCAAGCTGTAAATGAGTCTCAAATGCCCATAAGGAGGTCTAAAAGGGTAAGTAAACCTCCAATTCATTATTCCCCTTATTTATACTACTTGTTGCTCACTGATGGTGGAGAACCAGAAACTTTTGATGAGGCAATGCAGGTAGAATCTAGGAAATAGTGGGAGCATGGCATGAATGAGGAAATTGATTCCTTGGATGAGAACCATATATGGGATTTAGTTGAGTTGCCAGCCGGAAAGAAAGCACTGAAAAACAAATGGGTATACAGGTTAAAGAAAAGAGAGAATGGACAAATGAGACATAAGGCCAAGTTGGTAGTAAAGGGATTTGTACAGAAACCAGGTATTGATTTTGGTGAGATTTTTTCTCCTGTAGTAAAGATGACTTCTATCTAGACTGTATTGTCTTTAGTTGCTATTGAGGATTTGCATCTTGAGCAACTTGATGTTAAGACAACATTTCTTCATGGAGATTTGGATGAAGAGATATATATGGATCAGTTGAAAGGTTTTGAGGTCAAAGGTAAGGATAAACTTGTGTGCAAGTTGAAGAAAAGCTTATATGGTCTTAAGCAAGCTCCAAGACAATGGTATTTGAGGTTTGATAGGTTTATGACAGAGCATGGCTTTAGTAAATGTAAATCTAACCATTGTGTTTATTTTAACAGATTGGATAATGGTAGTTATATTATCTTCTTACTGTATGTAGATGATATGCTTGTTATAGGTTCACACATACAGGAAATTATTGAGCTTAAGGTAAAATTAGCTCACACATTTGCCATGAAGGATTTAGGAGCAACAAAGAAAATCCTTGGCATGAGTATTAAGAGATATAGGAAAAATCACATTTTGATTTTGTCTCAAAGAGGATTATGTGAATAAGGTGTTGGAGAGGTTCAATATGTAGGATGCAAAATCGATAAGCACACCTATGGATAGACACTTCAAGTTGAGCAAAGAACAATGTCCTAAATCACATGATGAGGTTGAGTACATGAGTAGAGTTCCATATGCTTTAGAAGTTGGGAGCTTGATGTATGCAATGGTATGTACTAGACCAGATATTGCCCAAGCAATGGGAGTTGTCAGCAAGTTTATGGCCAATCCAGGAAAGGAACACTGGAAAGCAGTTTAGTGGATTCTCAGATATCTGAGAGGGACCAACAGTAGGCATTTATGATATGGAGGGTCAAACACTTCTCTACATGGGTATGTAGATTCGGATATGGTAGGTGACTTGGATGGTAGGAGAAGTACCACAGGATATGTGTTCACTATTGGTGGAACGACGGTTAGCTAGATTTTAAAGTTGAAGAAGGTTGTTGCCTTGTCTACTACAGAGGCAGAATACATTGCAGTCATAGAGGCTAGCAAGGAAATGATTTGGATGACTCAGTTCATGGAAGAGTTGGGAAAGGAACAAGAGAGTTGTAGATTGTACATTGATATTCAAAGTGCAATTCATTTGGCAAAGAATTCAGCCTTTCATTCAAGAACCAAACATATACAGCTTAGGTACCACTTCATTAGACAAGTATTGAAGGATGGACAGTTGAAGCTGGAAAAGATCCATACAAATAAGAACCTTGCTGATATGTTAACAAAGTCGGTAATAAAGGAGAAGTTAAATCTTCATTAAACTTTTGTTGGTCTTCAAGATTGAACTTGAAGAGGGAGAAACTAGCCAGAGATGTTTAGAGGATGTTGTTGAACAGGTATAGGTGCAGCTATTTATCTCCAAGTGGGAGATTGTTGAGTTGTGGAGCTAAAAGATTCACTAATGAGCTAATGTGGAGGTTATTCGGCTTACACAGTAACTGACATAGATCAAAACCAACTAACATTAGTTAGGGGTCAACTGGCATCGGTTAGGGGTTGGCTGACATCAATCATCTTTAGACTGACACTGACTTCTGTGCATTTTCAAAATTGTTATTTTTAGACACCGACTTCTGTGCGTTTCCAGAAGTGTTATTTTTAGAAGAACAAATTTGAGCCTTTGATTTAAGAGGTGAATCTAAGGGTGGTGAATGCATGGCTCATGAACCCTAGTGTTGTAGTATACTATATAGTAGGGTAAGATCCTCATAACATGTACAATTTAGTAATTGAGTTGATTGTAATTGATAGAGAGAGAGAGAACTCTTAAGGGAGAATTACTGTACATATGTGAGGTGTGAGGAGAGAGAGATTTCTTCATTGTATTTCCTTTTGGAGGAGTTTAATACAGATTGGTTGTTTCTTATATCTCCTATTATTTGTTGTTTCTGATTTTTAGTTACTTATTACTTCTGGTTTCAATTCTATGTTTAGTTGCTTATACAAAAGTAATCAATTGTACTCTAAGATCCTAACAGGTAGTTTTGTGGATGTCATATGAGAAAGTTTTAAAATGCTTTAATGAATATAGATGATCAACCCTTGTAGCCTCTACATAAGAGGAGAGATATAAAAAATTTAGAGGGAAGGTAAATTAAGGAGGATGGTTATTGAGAGACCTAAATTTGCCCATTTATGCACTAAAGTTAGACAGTAACACCTACAAGTTTTAATCACAAAGGGATGTTTTCAACCCAAGTTGTAAAATTGGACCTTATATCCATGTTGGAATGGTTTTATATGGTTTAATAGAAAATCAATGACATAATGGTCATTTAAATATCATGGTATCCTATGTTTTAGGCTCTATATACACCTACATGTGTGCTTATTTCTAAAATATACACCTACAACTGACTGAAGTACATATAGTATATGACTAAGGACTTAAGTAAGAAAACATATAAATTGGTCCATGGAGGATTTTTCCAAATGGATCATTAGTTTCAAAGTGACATGAAACTTATTCCAAGAGAATCTTCGCCTACACTATCCTTTTTGGCTCCAACATAGTTGACTGGGTTTGATTATGATGAATATTGAGTAGGTTTAGGGATTGTGAGTGTGGAAAGTGCATAAGGATGAGATAAATAAGTTTAAACTAGTGTAAAATCATGTTAGGATATTACAAATATACATCTAGACATTAAATCTAATCTTGAATAATGTGTTATCACCTACAAGAAAGAGGAATATAGTCACAGTCTATGACCCCAGTCAAGGTAGAACATGAACAAAGTAGAGTTTAGAAAAGGCCTGATGGTTTACATTATAAAAATGTGACCCCAAAATAGTTAATAATTTCTCATTTATCTCTCATGGTGAATAATTAACAAATATATATCTCTATCAATCAAGGCACAGTTCACATGACAAACGCTACACACAGTCTTTTCCTAATAGTCTATTTTGGTTTTTAATAATTTTGGAGGGTCTAATAATATGACCAAGAGATGAATTTTTGCGTATGAAATAATTATAACTTGGATATGCCACTCAAATATTTATTTTTTCTGATAAAATAGGGGAAGTACCGTATGTTTTGTCTCATATAGAGGGTACTTCCCTTTATGCACAAACTAGCAGGTTTTGGAAAATGAGGACAAAAGAGTGGACTAGAAGATAAAATAACATTTTAGGAAGGTGTTTAAAGTTGGAACACATGTATTGCAACATGAGGAACCTTGTATGGAAGAATAAATTCCATCTGGGAGGTCTAAACCCTCAAAGTTTTAGATAGGCCTGTGAAGCACTGTGAGGCCTAGAAGCCAAATGGAAGGTCAACTTCTCTTCCAAACTTAAAAAATAATTAAAATGTATTTTGGAATGTTTTTGAGGTAATTTTAGGTGCATAAAAACCCAAACTTACATGAGAAGACATGAGAAAGTCAATTTTGGATTTTAAGACAATTCAAGCCTGTGCAAAGTAGAGAAAAGAGCTCGAGTGATCAACTTTAGATGCTCACATCTTCTTGGAGATTGTGCATGGGGATATAAGGATTTTTGGGAGGTTTATAGTGGTATTAAAGATCATTCTTATGTATTTTTTTTGCAATTCCAATGTCCTATCTTTATGAACAAAACTTAAGAGTAGAAATGGCCTAAAACCCTTGCAAACCCTTAGAATGAAGGAAATGAATATGGTGAGATATCCAAATGTACCAAGATGACCATGAAAGTGATTTAACCTTGAAGAATAATCCCTTATGTTATTCCCCATATTTTTTTATTGTATGTAATTGTACGGATGGAGTACAAAATAGGGTTTCTTTACTATTTTGTGCATTGTGTAGGTTATATGATGTTTCAAGAGATGAAATAAAATTTGGGAGTGAGTTTAGGATGTAAAAAAACACCCAATATATATTTAATACTTTATAAAAAATATTAAGTGTGCATACCATAGGTCTCATCCCATCCAGTCAAAACTAGCATAGTGAACATGATAATAAGAACGGTGAAAATATTCAAGTAAGTTGATTTTAAGGTGTGATTGATACATATAAGGCTATGGATAGTCTTAACACATGTCATTAACTTCATTTTAAATATTTTCATGTGAAATTGTATCCAAATTTGAGGCCAAGTGTGTAAGGTGTGTGGAAGAGGAGTTTCTTTGACTACAAGCAATGATGGCTCACTTCCAAAAGCTTTTAGATAATTAGGAATGTAACCAATGTATGGAGAATCATGTCTGAAACCCTTCCCTCTAAGTCCAATCATTATACCTATCCCTAGTCAGTTTTGGGATGTTCAAGTAGGGATAAATCATGAAGGCATTTTTCTGATCCATCAAAGGGAGTTTCACACTACATTTCAAGAGTTCATGATTTTGGGTTCCACTTGCCTCTTTTGAATTTACATGATTAGTTTAAAATTCTCTTCTCATGCACATGTAACTAATTTTATTGCTTTAGAAGTGTCCTTATGAACTTTGTATTTCTTTCTTCTTCTCTCTCTCTAAAGTTCTATAAGAACTAGCCATTTTGGCTATTGCAAATATGCTCCCCATGAGTATGGTGAAGCCCTGATCATTTTCATACCATTATATTAATAAATATTACTAATTTTAACTCTTATATGGCTAATAATAGTGTCTTCACTTAAATTATTTATCTTTCTTAGTGATAACTATTTTTTCTTTAGCATTATTGTCTCATTCTCATACATATTTGTAGCTTGAAAGATTCTTCTTGAAGGTCATGTAAAGTGTTCTATGATTTTCCAAGGTTGAATGAGTTAGTCTATTAAAATAGTGACATTCTAGGCCTCTTGTCTATTCCTCCTAGACTAAACATTCATCCCAACCTCATAATGAAATATTGATGTGAGAAGATTTAGATTAGAGAAGTGTATGTTTAGTTAGTCTCTTGGTCTCATGTGTGACATGAAGCTAGTTGGTAGTCATCAATCAATTGGGTGTATCACCTCCTTTAGGATAGTTTAATTTCAGTTTTCTTTCCTTTTCCTTGTAATCATAGGTGTATTAGTGATCCAAAAGTGGTACATCAAGGGAGCTAGCCCTATCTAGAGATTCACCTCACTCTTAGACTACCCAAAGTCTAGAGGTGTTTCAATTATTCCATTTGGATGAGGAGATCTGAGATATCTCCTCAAAGGGTTAAAATCCAAGTGACAATAGAAACATAAGGCCTAGAGATACAACATGCTTGATAAAATACTATGATGCCTTTGAAAAGAAGGTTGCATACTACTTGAGGGACAAGGCTCCCACTAACCTACGATTGGCATCCTATATGGATATCCAAATTGAGAATAACATAAAAGTTGTGGGAAAGCCCATGAATAAGTAGGTTGATGTAAAATTGGTCAATCCAAAAAAGACACAATCCATAAAGACAACTAGCTTTATGGAGACTGTTAAAACTTTGGCCTTTACTATCAAATAAATGTCATACAAGTTAGCTAAAGCTAAGAAAGGGATCCATCATGTGTCTATAAGTCAAGCTAGGTCTCCAAATATGAATCAAGAACAAAGGGAGCCTACTTTCCATAACTGAGAAAATGATAAAGGGAAGAGAACTACACATGATGATAAAATAGATAGAAATCATAATAGAGGGGCTAGAAATGAAGTGCCATGATCCTTTAAATGCCAAGGTGAATACTCTAGATTGTGACATTAATATTGATTGGTGTAACAAGTGCTTCCTTCCACATCCCCCATGTGATATATCTAAACTGATTGATGAATATTTAAATGAACTTGAGTATGCATCATTTAGTGATGAGATTTTGATGTTCAATTATCAAACCCCCCAAAGTGAGATGACTACCTCCATGAAATTGTTGAGTGCTACTATTGTTAATTAATTTTGGAGTTTGGTTGAAAAGGTAAGTGTACCAAATACTAAATTTGATTGTGATGTTAATATGACATAAGCATATGAATTACCCATTTATGATTTTGATTTATTATTTTCCATGATGATTAAGAAATATGATGGGGGGATTATGTCAGTTGGGGATAGGAAACTACTAATTAATACAATAATTGCCCAAGAGTAGTATCACTTAAGAAGCAAATATCAATTTGTTGCACCTCAAGATGTTTCCCCTATAAATATAAAGGTAGGGGATGCTAATAATGATGGTAATAAAACTACATCAATTCATAAAGCTTCCAAACTAGTTCCTATTTCCCAATTTGCTAAGCCTAAAGGTGATCCAGCCAAGAATAGATTACCCATATTGTCTAGTATCCCTAAGGGTATGAATGATGCTAAAACTAATATAAATTTGAAGGCTATTGATAAGAATGAAAATCCATCCTAGCCTACTCCACTTCATACCTTAAGTGATTGTATTCTAGTTGAAGATGTTGTCACCCTTCCACCAAATACTCCTCTTCCTTAGTACGACATATGTGATATGGCCCAAGTGTTGAGCCAACTAAAAATAACTATGCCACTTATTAAATTATTAAGAATACTTAAACATAGGAAGAGGGACTTTGAATATTTATAATTTGGTGATAAATCAACTAGAAATGATATTGAGTTAGCCCAAACACCCCCAAAAAGTGATGAAGAATCAGAACAGGTTGTTGAACCCACCTCAAAGGTATATTTGGAAACTACATTGGTATAAAGTTAGCTAAATGTGGATCATTTTTACCTAACCCTACTAATCAATGGTCTGATCATTCACAATTATATGTTTGATTCTAGATCTTCTTACAATTTGATGCCCCTAGGTGTCCTAGATGAAATTAGAGTTCAAATTATGTCAGCCTTTGGCAAGTGTTATACCATGGACTCATGAGAGGTTATAGTTATTGGTGGTACAATTGGTAGTACATACAATAAAGTATTTGAATATAGATGTGGTAGTTGTGGACTGTGCACCTAAGTGGGGGGTGTTGTTGTCACATAAATGGGTTGTTAGCATGGGTGAAAGTGTGCATATGAACTTATAGAGTGCCAAATATGATACATGTAATTGAAGATCTGAAATTTGATCTGAATGAAGTATTATACATAGATGTTGAATTAGGAAAATTTGTTGGGAATGTTGATATTAGTGAACAACCTTCTATTCTTGATGTTGAACCTAACAAAGAACGTGCATTTTGGAAGATGTGTTTTGATGGGACTTGCTCCAATCTTAGAAATAGAGCTAGGGTTTTCTTTGATGCCCCCAATAGTAAATGTTTTATGTTTTCTTTTTAGTTTTCCTTTTAGTGCATGAATAACACTGCTAAATATGAGGCACTCTTGATTGGCTTACAAATTGTCTATAAATATGGAGTTAAAAGTTTGATTGTCAAGGGTGTTTCTAAGATAGTGGTTAAACAGGTCCATAATGCTTATGCCACCAAAAACAAAAGGTTGAAACAATATCATAATGTTTTTTGGGATTTTATTGAATTATTTGATGTATTCAATATTTTTTATCATGATAGAATTTTAAATGAAGAGGCTGATAGACTTGCAAGGTTAGGTGCTCAGTTTGATATTACAAATACAAGCCATCATTGTCAGTACCAAGTGGAGGTGCTTATTCAAACTTTAATCCTAGACAACACTCATCATTGGTAGGTTTTTGATGATGATGAGTAGATTAAGAGGTTTATCCATTATGAAGCTGAGTTCCATGATCAGCTCAGACTTAGAATCTATGGTTCATGTTTATAATGGGAAAGAAACCGTATTTTGGAAAGACATTATTTAGTTGAAGATAAACATGATCCTAAGGGGATTGGTAAGTTTATAAGAATATTTTTATGGAGATGATAGAATAAAATCAAGAGATTCATTTATCTCAAAAGACATGATTTAGTGCAACATGGGTTCTCATGAGAATCCAAAAAAGGTTTAGCTGGGTACTCACCTGAGTGTAGCTGAGAAGCAAGTTTACATGCAGCTGCTTAAAAGTACCAAGATTATTTAACATGGTATTATTCTAAGTTGAAATTGTATAGGGAAAACTTGTTTCAACATGTCATCACATTGAATCCTGATAGCAAGCCTTTTAGGTAGAAATAAAGGCCTATTAACGCCATCTTGGGTACTAAGATGAAAGATGAGTTAAAAAATCTAAGGGATGGTGGATTCATTCAACCCATCAGGTGTTCATCATGGATTTCAAAATATTTTTATATCTGCACGTGCTTACATGTGAAATTTACTAAAAATAATAGGTGTTAATTTTATTTTATTTTTAAATTTTAGTTTTTTTTCAAATTTTGCATGTCAACTCTAATTCCGAGTTGATACTTATTTAAGTATGTTTTATGTTTTTAATTAAGTCAATTTCCTATGAGAAATAAAAATGGTGACATCTACTTATGTGTGAATTTTGGAAATTTGAACAAGGATTCTTTGAAATATAATTATCCACTACCCAATATGGATAACTTGATACAGAGTGTTACTAAATTAGATATGTTGTCCAAATTAGATGATTTCTTAGGGTATGACCAGGTTATGGTAAGGGAATCTAAGAGACCCAAGATTGCCTTTACAATGACTTAGGGCACATATGTATATATGAGGATGCCCTTCAAGTTAATGAATGTTGGTGCACATTCCAACGATCTATAGATGTTGCTTTTACAAGGATAATTAATAAGTTTATATTTGTGTATTAGGATGACATTATTATGTACTCCAAGACTAGAGAATAACATTTGGAGCATCTGGAAAAAGTTTGATCAGTGGAATAATTCATTCCATCAGGTATTCATCATGGGTTACAAATTTAGTCCTTTTGAGAAATAATAATGGTGACATCTACTTGTGTGTGGTTTATTAAATTTGAACAAGGCTTCTTTGAAAGATAATTATCCCCTACCCAATATGGATAACTTATTATAGAGTGTTATCAAATCAGAGATGTTGTCCACATTAGATAGTTTCTTAGGGTACATCTAAGTTATGGTAAAGGAATCTGAGAGAGCCAAGACTACCTTCACAAGGCCTTGGGGAACATATGTATATATGAGGATGCCCTTCGGGTTAATGAATGCTAGTGAAACATTCCAATGAGCTATGAATGTTGATTTTATAGGGATAATTAATAATTTTATATCTATGTATTTGGATGGCATTACTATGTACTCCAAGACTAGAGAAGAATATTCATAACATCTATAAAAAGTGTTAATTAGATGTAGGGAGTTCAAAATTTCACTTAATCCTAATAAATATCACTTTGGAGTACAAAATTCCAAGTTGTTGGGATGTACAGTGTCCAAAGATGGTTTCATGATTGGCCCTAAAAGAGTAAAATCCATTGACAAAGTTCCTATCCCATAGTCTAATAAAGGAATTCAATCCTTATTTGGAAAAATTAACTTTTTAAGGAGTTTTGTTTCCAAATTTGCACATATTACTTTGCCTAATAATTCCATGTTGAAAGACCAAACCATCAAGTGGGAGTAGCAGGCCGTGTTAGAGGTATAATACACTAAGAGGGGGGTTTAAATTAGTGATGGAAAATAGTCCAATTCAATTTATAAACCCTTACAAATACTTAAGATTTTAATACAAGCATTTATGAAGCATACAGATCATTCATAGTAGTGAACAATAAACATAATTCAAGAATATATACATAACACAAGGTCTACATGGGAAACCCTCTTGGGGAATAAAAACCACTCTCAAGCTTGCAAACACATGGTCTATTGTCCTATAATATGATCACAAACAAGATACTATTTAAGTCCTTTGACCTACAACCTTGATCAAATCCTTTAGATCAAAGGCCTTTTAGTGAAACCCTATTTCATAAGGAGCAACTACCCATAAGGAAGATCAAGTCCTTTAGACCCTATTTTGATAAGAATAGTTCCACCTTAGGACTAATGTCTTCAATACTTAATGATGGATATTTGGATTATCTAAAAACTGCACAAATTCTATCTTTCTCAAACAAGCCTCTTACATAGGAATGCCACACATTCTACCTTCTTCACTCAAATAGTTATCATATACAAACTCAGATCACTTCACACAATTTACACTACAAACACACTATATTGTCATTACAAACATGACCTATAGGTCATACACAAAGTCAACTAACTATTATGCTCAATAACTTCACCAACAAGCACACTACCTATCCTTCGATCCACAAATCACACATAAGCCACTCTTTAATCTCTCCAAAAACACTCTCTCTATAAGTCTAGAACCAAACACATTTGATTTTACTATGTATATAAAAATCATGAATTATCAAGCTCATAATAATCCTTGTCGGCCACAATACATGCCTTTATTGTTAAGGCATCTCATATGGGTCACACTAAGCCTAAGTCACTTTTAGGTCCTATAGAGACCCAATCATTTATTTTGATATATCTCAAAGCAACTTAAGATCACATAACCAATTACAAACATATAGGTCCACTCCTTATGTCCCCTATAAAATCCACAAATGGTCAGAGTCACTTTATCTCACCTCTGTATATGTTCAAACATCTCAAACAAAGACCTTACACACATAGTCACCATGGACGAACACTTAGTCAACTTATTAAGATTTATTCATACTCAAGATAGACTGATCACACCTCCAAAAACTACATAGAACTTCGTCATAGAGTCTACAATACTCCCCAATAGTTAATTCACCATGAAACATCAAAATAAAAACTTCATGAGCTCGAATATCCTTCTCGGGTCACTTGTAAAACATAAATAGAAACATTGTCAACTTTGGAGCTTGATATCTATGTCCATATATACTTTTAGATCTTCTAATCCATATATCTAGATGCACCTTGCAGTCCTCTACCACTTTGCTTCTTACTGTAATAGCAAATTTAACTTCTATCTAAAGCTATGGTCTACAAACTAGACATTGGTCTTTCCTTCACAAATTCAAATATTCAAAAGGCAATAGTCATAATTAAACTTCAAAAACTTTGCTCACATCTTGTGTCATCTCAACATCAGATTAAATATGTTCCATTGATCTTGATCAATAATTAATACATAAGAACCAAGGATCAATAATTAAACATCTATCACTTTGACCACATCTCATACATCCTTGAAATGTTGACTTAATGTGCTCCATGAATCTCTTAAGGATCAACTAGGACTTTAATGATCAACTCTCACCGTTCAATCAAATGTATGAATGTTTGCTCACCATTGGATCAAGATCTTATACCTTTACTTAGTTTTTAAACATCATGCATCTATCCTCATCTCTCTACCTCCTAACTCTTTGGAGCATCATGTACTGTCAATCTTGCTCAAGATTTAACATCTTAAAAAATGACTAAGTATGGGGACCCTATCAATATGCATGAGTAACCATTTTTGTACATGAATAAATTCTTCTACGCTTACCTTTAAGATCTCAAATTTAGACCAGATGATCTCCTTCAAAATGATAATCTAACCATGTGACCCACTTATATTGTAACTCTTGTGCATGTAATATATAACACCATTAACATGTATTTTTAACAACTTTTGTCATATAGCCAACAATGTCCAAATCTCCCTGAGAGACCAACTTTGCTCATCCATATCTTTTGCCGCACTTTAGTGCATGATATCAAAATTAGCATAAATGGTCTCTATTCAAAACTCAACAAACCCATATGATCATATTATCTTGACACCTTCACATGTGAAATATATAAAACCTTCAAAATGCTCACTTCACTCTTTTTGTCACACTACAAAATTGGTTATGTATGGGAAAACACAGTCAGTTTGCCTGGGAGCCCAAATTTGCATATGCATATATTTTGACATGCTACATCAAATGATATGTAATTAATTTAAAATAAACTAGGTCCATAAATTAATAAACCCATATGATCATTTTTTCCTCTTGCCTCCACATGTGTAAACACTGACCTCATGTTGGCTATTTTGCAAATTAGGCTAAGTATGGAAAAATTGTGAAATTTGACTGAGAAGCTATCTTTGCACCCTCATATCTTTGACCATGATTCAATTCATAACTTGAGATATCACACATAACAACCATGGTCTAAAATTATCACAACCATATGACCATCTCCCCTTGACTCCTTCCCACATGGAAATGGTGATGTCATCAAACTACCAACTCATCTTTTCTGCTACTGGACCTAAAGTGTCTAGATGAAAACTATTATTAACCAGATAAATTTTAATAGTAAACACAAGATATCTAATCATGAATCATATATTATAATACCCCTTTTACATGTTCAAACCTCCATACTCATCCCTGATCCTCTCAAGCTATGTCAATACTGAATGTCAACCAATCATATATAAATCGCACTAAAACAATCACATTGCACACTTTGTCATTCACCTTGCACACTTTATCATTATCACATAGACTATCAAGGCTCTTCATCCACACAACAAGACACCTCCATGACACCACCAAGACATCACTATGACAACCCTCCAACAATATCCCCTTTTGTCATTGATGTCAACACCTATCAATATAGAAATATATAGCTCACCTTCTTTCTCTTCAAAGCACTCTTGCAAATAGGAACTTTATCCTCGACACTTTTTCCCCCTTTGAAATTATGATAAAGTGGGCATATAATGATCATGAAGACCCTAAAAGACTATAAAATTAGGAAAGGACCATCTCATAAAGATTATACAAACTCCCCCTTACCTTGAGCCACCTTTTATTATCTTGATAACATATTCTAGATTCATGCCAACACTCTCTTCAATCAAGCACTTTAATCAAGCACTCTCTTCCATAATAATCCTTGTCAGACACAATACATGCCTTCACCCTTAATTCATCTCATATGGGTCATACTTAAGTACTATCCCCTTTCATAATAAGCCTAAGTCAATTTTAGGTCCTATGGAGACCCAACCATTTTTTTTGATATATTTCCAAGAAACTTAAGAGCACATAACCAATTACAAACATATAGGTTCACTCCTTATGTCCCCTAAGACATACACAAATGGTCATAGTCACTTTAGCTCACCTTTGCATATGCTAAAACAACTTGAACAAAGACTTTATGTATGCATTCACAATGGATGAGCACTCATTCAACTTCTTAAGCATTATTCATACTCAAGATAGATTGATCACACTCCAAAAACTACACAGAGCTTCCTCATGGATTATACAATACCCCCAATAGTTAATTTACCATGAAACATTAGAACAACAACTACATGAGCTTGGATATCCTTATAGGGTCACTTGTAGAACATAAATGAAAACACACTCAACTTTGGATATCAATATCTAGGTTTGTACATACTTTTAGATCTTATAATAAATATATACAAATGTGCCTTAGATTCCTCTACCACTTTGATTTTTACTTTAATAGAAAATTTGACTTTAATCAAAAGCTATGGTTTAAGAACCACACAATAGTCTTTCCTTCATAAATTCAAATATTCAAATGGCAATGATCATAGTTGAACTTCAAAAACTTTTCTCACATCTCACGTCAACTAGCATCAGATCAAATATGCTCCATTGATCTTGATAGATCATTAACACATAGGTGCCAAGGATCAATCATTAATCCTATGTCACTTTGACCACATCTCATGTATCTTTGAAATGTTAAATTAATGTACTCTATCAATCTCTATAGATCAAAAAGGACCTTAATGATCAATGTTCACCGTTTGATCAAATGTACAAATGCCTGCTCACTATTAAATCAAGATTTTGTACCTTTGTTTAGTCATTAAACATCATGCACCTATACTCATCTCAATGCCTCTTGACTCCTTGGAGCATTTTACACTGTTGATCTTGATTGAGATTTAACATCTTCAAAAATGACTATGGAGACTCTATCAATATGCATGAGTAACCATTTTTGTACCTGAATAACTTCTTTTATGCTTACCCACAAAATCTCAAATTTGGAACAAATGATCTCTTTTCATGGGAGAATACAACCATGTGACCCACTAATCCTAGAAATCTCATGCATGTGAGATATAATTCTATTAATATTCCTTATTATCAACTTATGTCATAGATCTAACAATGTCCAAATGTACCTGAGAGGCCAACTTTGATCATCCATATCTTTTTCCATGCTTCAATGCATGATATCAAACTTACCACAAATGATCTTTGTTCAAAACTCAACAAACCATATGATCAAAGTATATTGACACATTCACATGTTCAAGATATAATTACTTCAAAATGCTCACTCAACTCTTTTTGCCACACTGTAAAATTGGCTAAGTATGGGAAAACACAATCAATATACCTAAGAGACCAAATTCACATATGCATGTCTTTTGATGCACTACATTACATGATCTAGAATTAAGTGAAAATAAACTACGTCCATAAATGAAAAAAAACATATGATCATTTTGTCCTCTTAACTCTAAATGTGCAAACACTGACCTCATCAACATGTTTACTCAACTCTTTCTGGCCATTTTGTAAATTTGGCTAAGTATGGAAAGACTGTTAAATATGATTAAGAAGCTAACTTTGGACCCTCATATCTTTGATTGTGATTTTATGCATGACTTAAGATATGGCATGTAAAAAATAGGGAATATAGTGATCAAAACCATATGACCAACTCCCCTTAAATCCTTCCCATGTGGTAATGGTGATGTCATCAAACTACCAACTCATCTTTTTTGGTATTGGTAGTTACAAGGAGGCTAGACACATCTTCAAGACCTAAAAATTCATATATAGATCACTCTCATGTGCCTCCTCAATCACACCTATTTGAATCATCAGGATCAATCTTTGCAATATACTTCCTTCACAAACCTACTATCCAATTAACCCTCCATATTGACAAAAAAATGAATAAATAGAGAACCACAAACCTTTAAACCTTTGTCAATCTTGATTTGACCACCCATTTTTCCTATTCAACAAATTAAGAAGCCTTACACCTTAACTGATAAGGAAAACCACTTTTCTAGTATATCCTAAAAGCCTAGAATCTCAAAATAAGCAGGGTCAACAAACCTCCTTTTGGTCAACACACATCTCTAAATCTACTTACACACCTAGAAATACCCATAACACACTTATAGACCAAGAATTGAGCCTTAATACGTTTTGGGAACCTTGACTTCTTATAACCCATTTTAGAACCTATAGGGTTTTAAGCATAAACTGGGAAACCTAAGAGCTAACAAAAATCCTCAATTGGCACATACATACCTTCAAACCTCAAAAATAATTGGATCAAACTACAAAGAAATGCATAGAACTTTTTGATTACCAAACACTTCTTATCTTTGCATAAAACTCATTAATCCACTTGCAATCACCTAATTTAACTCTATACTATAGCTCTTTCCCAAACCTCTAAAACAACCTTATGAACTTGTTGCTCCCCCTTAACAAAAGACTTTCTTTGATTGCCAGTTATCAACTTAAGCACCTTCAATCTAGCCCTACAAACTATTCTAACTAAAAAATATAACAACACTTTCTTCTCCACTTGAAAGGAGTCACTTAAGAAACATAGATAGAGACACCATCTATACCTCAATGCTCTAGAACAAATACAAATCCTACATATTCCTCTTCCTCCTTGCTTAGATGATAATTATATTTCTTCTTATTCTTCTTCTTCTTATTTAGATTTAGGGAAATAGCTTCCTCAATTACTATAACATTATCCTTTTCTTCTATGATTGGATTATCTATACATGGAGACAACATAGATTCATGGCATACCTCTTCATCTAAAGAATCTTCCTTGCAGCTCAGATTCTCATCACTAGGTACTTGTGTAACAATAGCAAGATGTTCACTTGGATTTGTACATACCTTATAACTAGATTCAACCATCACCTTGGTCTTCTCCTTGAGCTTAGTCTCTTCATTCTTAACATGAGTAGATAATGAGACCTCTTGGGACTCTTCAACTTCAGAAGCATTCTACACCATATAAAACATATTACTTGGACCTATAGTCTCATCATGATTCATACTTACCACCATTGGTTTCTAAGTATTAACTTGATTTCTGTCTTGAACTCTAGGAACTTGATAAAACCTATTTTGTATTTTAGGACTTTGCTTATAGAATCTAGCATTGTGACCTCTTTATTCGCAATTGAAGCACATAAGGCTTTTGGAAACAACTTTTTTTGCCTTTATAGATTTGGATAAAATCTAGCAATGTGTCCTAGTTCATAACAATTGTAGCACTCAATATGTCTTGAAGGAAACTAAGCTTATCTTTCCTTAAATGGACAACATTTTTTAAATTGTCCAATATCATGATAGTTGAGGAACTCAGCCTTGCTTACACCTTTTTACTAGCGACCCCTATCATAGTTCCAAAAAATATTCATTCTTAGCAGATCTTCTACATTATCTATCTCTATGCCCAAACTAATTACAAGTATAACAGTAACCATTGAAATTTTCATACCTCATTGCATTTGGTTGCTTGATCTGATTTGTCTTTATTCTGCCAATACCTTTATTCTTTGTTTGATGATTTGTCTCTAAAAGCTGATCCACATTGTTCACATTATTCTTCATCTTGTCTTGAGTTGTAGTCTCTAGTTCTTCTTTGGATCTAAGACTAGTCTTATCACTTTCATGCTTTTGATCATTTAAAATTTTGTCTAGATCACTTGAGATCTTTTCAATCTCACAAATTTCATTACCTTACTAGATACCTTCTTTAACTCAAATTTCAATGACTCATTTTCAAAAACATACCTTGCACATTCATCTTCTTTAGTATTTAGGCTAGTAGACAAGACTTCCAATTGAAAAGTGAGATTTTTGACCATATCTTCATGCTCTTTGGCATATTCATCCATTATTGCCTCAAACACACTAAATTACTCCTAAAATTCCTTGAGCTTAGATTTCATCTTCTTATTGATCTTCTTCTCAATCTTTAGTTCTTCATGATCATTAGTCAATGTAGTCTCATAGTCCACCTCATCTTCATCATCATCTAAATCACTCTAATTAAACACCTTCTGATGTGAACAACTTCATTCCTCAATCATGAATAGAGCTTTATATTCAGTAGAACCATCATCTTCATGATCATATTCTAAGACACTATCTTCACTCTCATTTGATGAGCTATAATCTTCTTTGGTGTACAGACTCTTCTTGTTCTTGAAGTACTTTTTCTTGTTATCAAATCTTTTGAATCCCTTCTTAGTTTTGTTAGACTTGAAATATCTCTTGAAATCATCATGATATAATCATGATCTTCATCAACATCCTTCTTATACTTATGATGGCACATATTAGAAAAATGTCCTATCTCACCACAATTGAAGCATTTGAGGAGTAGATTACCTTTATACTTACTTAAACATGTTCTCAATTTCCTTAAAATCAAGGTAATTAGCTCATCCTCATCTATATCAGGAATGCCATCCTCTTTGATTTTCTTACATTGGAAATTCTTCTTTGTCTACATTTTAGTCTTGAAATTTGTTTTCTCCTTTGGAGGTATATCATCATTCTTCCTCATTTCATAGGCATTATGGGTGACATGCAATTGATCCATATTCAATAGATTAAGATCATGACTCTCTTCTATAATACATACTTTTGGATCAAACTTGGGGTAAAGAGACATTAATAGCTTTTGAACAATAGTAGTATATTCAAGATTTTCTCAAATACCTTTGATGATATTCACAATATCATCAACTCTCTATATAAATGATGCCACAATATCTTCTTCATTCATCTTGAGAATTTAAAATTATCTTTTATGAGTCTGTAACTTTGCCAACTTAACTTTTGAATATATTTTAAAAATAGTCTTCAATTTATCCCATATTTCCTTGGCAATAGTACAATGAATTAATTTGGTGAACTTAGTGTATGTAAGATCACAAGTGATGGCATTCATTTCCTTTGATTTGTTCTCAAATAACTTCTTATCTACAACACTAGATGGAGGAAAACAGGAGAAACCTAACCATCCAAAACTGATTTCCATACATCAAACCCTAGGGACATATGTAGGTCTTCATCTTAAAACTCTAAAATATATAATTGGATCCATTGAACATTGGTGCTTTTCCTTAGTAGAGAAACCACCTTGCACATTTTGCCATTGTACCTTGGATCACCTTCAAGCTATCAAGCCTTTACCAAAGGACGTCACTTTGATACCAATTGTTAGAGGTACAATCCACTAAGCGGGGGGGGAAGAGGGGGAGGGGGTTGAATTAGTGATGGAAAATAATCTAATTCAATTTATAAACCCTTACAAATACTTAAGCAATCAATACAAGAATTTATGAAGCATATAGATCATTCATAGGAGTGAAGAATAAACATAATACAAGAATTTATGTAGCATATGGATCATTCATAGTAGTGAAAAATAAAAATAATACAAGAACACATACACAACACAAGGTCTATGTGGGAAACCCTCTTGGGGAATAAAACCCACTCTCAAGCTACAAACACATGGAATACTATCCTATAAGATGATCATAAATAAGAGACTGATCAAGTCCTTTTGATCAAGAACCTTTGGCCAAGTCCTTTTAACCTACAACCTTGATCAAATCCTTTAGATCAAATGTATTTTAGTGAGACCATATTTCACAAGGAGAAACTACCCCTAATGAAAATCAGGTCATTTAGACCCTCTTTTGATAAGAACACTTCCACCTTCATATTGATGTCTTCAACACTTGATGATGGATCTCTAGATTATTTGATAATTGTACAAAATTTATCTCTTTCTCAAACAAGCCTCTCACATAGTCATGCCACACTCTCTCTCCTTCTTCACTCATATAGTCCTCATATACAGACTCAAATCACCTCACACAACTTCGTACTACAAGAACACTATAATGTCATTAGAAACATGATCTACAAGTCATACACAGAGTCAACCAACTATTCTTCTTAATAACTTCACCAAAAAACACAGTACCTATCCTTTGATACATAAAGCACACACAAGCCACTCTTTAATCTCTTTCAAAACACTCTCTCTATAAGTCTAGAAACAAACACAATACATGCCTTTACCCTTAATTCATCTCACATGGGTCACATTTAAGCACTGTCCCCTTTCAAAATAAACCTACGTCACTTTTAGGTTTTATGGAGACCCAATCATTTCTTTTGATATATCTACAAGAAAATTAATAGAACATAACCAATTAAAAACATATAGGTCCACTCCTTATTTCCCCTAGGAAATCCAAAAATGGTCATAGTCACTTTAGCTCACCTCTACGTATGTTCAAACAACTCAAACAAAGACCTTATGTACACAGTCACCATGGACGAACACGCAATTAGCTTATTAAGCATTGTTCATACTCAAGACATATTGATCACACCTCTAAAAAATACATAGAGCTTCCTCATGGAGTCTACAATACTCCCTAATAGATAATTCACTATGAAACATCAAAACAATAACTATATGAGCTCTAAGATCCTTCTTAGGTCACCTGAAGAACATAAACAAAAACATAGTCAACTTTGGAGCTTAATATATATGTTCATAGATACTTTCAGATCTTATAATCCATATATATAAATGCACCTTATAGTCCTCTATCACTTTGATTTTTACTAAAATAGAAAATTTAACTTCTATCAAAAGTTATGGTCCAAAAAACAAACACTAGTCTTTCCTTCACAAATTCAAATATTCAAATGAAAACGGTCATTATTAAAATTCAAAAAAATTGGTCGTATCTCATGTCATCTTAGCATAAAATCAAATATGCTACATCGATATTGATAGATCATAAACACATAGGTGCCAATACTCAATCATTAAACGTATCACTTTGATCACATCTCTTGCATCCTTGAAATGTTGACTTAATTTTCTCCGTCGATCTCTGTGGACCAACTAGGACTTTAATGATCAACGTTCATCGTTCAATCAAATTTAAGAATGCATATCACCATTGGATCAAGATCCTATACCTTTACTCAATCATTAAACATCATACATTTATCCTCATCTTGATGCCTCCTAACTCCTTAGAGCATCAGGCATAGTAAATCTTGCTCGAGCTTTAACATCTTCAAAAATGACTAAGTATGGGGGCCTTATCAATATGCATTGTTCGGTGAATATTTTGTCACTAGCTAACTGATGGGAAAAATAGGTTGTTTCAACTACAGCATAGGGATATTGGTTGGCCAAATGTGCACGTTTACCACATCAAAAGGGGACAAATCTCTCCTCTCATCAAGGGGAGGTTCCTTATAACTATAAGGTGCTATATACTATATATATAAGTCAGAAATAACATTCAAGGGTAGGACAACACCATCCATCTCTCTTTTTTTAGAGATGATGTTCACAGATCAAAGGAGAAATCCTAGGTAATTGTTGAAGGCATTTCTCTTCTTCAGAAATGATGTTTAGAAAACCAAAGGAAGACTTCCTGGGTAGTAAAAGTAATTGGAACAGGGTGCTGTAACAAGCAGAATGAGGTGTAGCACAAAGTATCCCCCTCAACTACCAAATATTTAAATATGAAGGATAATGGGGGCACAAAGTCATCCCAAGATCCTTTACATAGAAACAAAAAATAAACACACTAAAGACAATTGTGGGAGCACAAAGTCTTTCCACAGTCGGCTTCAGGACACCTTCCTGGTTACTTCCACTAGTCCTTATTTAATTAAATGGACAAGAATGCATTCAGGAAATAGACATAAGAACAATCCCCTAAGTAACATAAGTTATTACAGCACAAAGTCTGAAAGGTCACTTGCTTTCTCATTTAAATAAAGAAATATGATTAATAATCTGAGCTCAAAGTCTCAGGAAATGCCTTTCAATTTGGGTAGAGTTTCACTTCTATATTAGAGAGATCTCCTTTGAATAAAATAAGAGATTACAATATATAGTGCTCCTAGAAAGACTTGGGTGCTTTTTTTCATGGAACAACCTATGCTGCATTTAATGCCTTGAATGCATGTTTAATTTTGTCAAGGGGTCATGCTGGAATAGGGCATCAGTCTTAACTATGGCATGCCAATTCATCTCAAATGTCTCCTTTTTAGCATGGGTTATCTGGTCTATTTTATAGATAAGTACGTGGCTGTCCATTTGCTTTTATTCAAAGGGAGAAAAATAGGTCACACCTTTGAATGTTTGCATGCTCAGATGTCCACTTAGTGGACTATTTCACCTACCAGAATAACTTCTGTGCAGATATTTTTGGTATTTTTGCATCATTCCCTCTTTCATCACCATGTCTTGTTGTATTTTGTCCTTTTCTTCATGATCTGAGCTCTCAGGCTATCTCTTCCCTTTCTACTAGCTCTTTTGGCTTCTTCTTCAGTTGTTCACTGAGTTTTGTCTTCAGGTTTTGTGCCATATTTGAAAATAAACAAGCATTTCATTACTCTGAATTTGACATCCATGGGGACATCATTGGTCACTAGTCATTTGAACCACGTTGAACCTTGAACCTTTGAACCTTTGAGAGTACATTGGTTCAATGGTTTAACAGTTTGAGCAGTCATATCAGCTCCTTAGTTCAATATCTTCTTTGGTTCAATCACTTCCTTGGTTCAATCACTTTCTTTCCTCTTTAGTTGAACCATCTCTTCGAACTTGTCTTTAGAATCTTCCACTTCCTTCACTCAAAGCTTCCTTGAACCTTTGAACTTTGAACCATTTTGGTTCAAGGTTCAACGGTTCATTCTCTTTCTTTGAATCCTTTGGTCCTTCAAAGTTTCTAGATCCTTTTCTTTTTTGTTGAACTCATTGAACCTTTGAAGGTTCAATGGTTCAATGGTTCAAGGTTCAACGGTTCAATGGTTCATTCTTTGTTCTTTGAAGTCTTCTTTTGATTAAGTCTTTTGATCTTATTGAACTTGTTGAACCATTTTGGTTTAAGGTTCAACGGTTCAATGGTTCAACCTTTACTCTTCGAAGCCTTCTTTTCTCCTAAGCATTTCGAAGCTGTTGAACTTTTGAACCTTTGAAGCACTTAACTCTTTAAGTCTGCTAATGTCGTTGAACCTGTTGAACCTGTGAGTCCCTTAGCTAAAAAATTAAATACTCCAGCAATGGAATGAACATTATTTCAAGCAAATATCCCCAACAAATAACGAAGGTGTGATCATTTTGTTCTCTATCCAGGCTAGTTTTTATGGACTCTGCAGGCTAGTTTCTACAGAATCTGCAGGCTTGTTTCTATAGACTCTGCAGGCTGGTTTCTATGGAATCTACAGGCTTGTTTCTATGGACTCTATAGGCTGGTTTCTATGGACTCTGCAAGCTTGTTTTTATAGACTCTGTAGGCTTGTTTCTATGGGTTCCTACTGCAGATGGTGACTGCTATGAGATGCTATAGTGACAAGGGACCAAAATAGTTGATATGTTGTCCCAAAAAATGAGTAACAGATTTTTGGGAACAACAGTTGGCTCCGATTGGGGAACTTCCATTGATTGTAAAAATAATTGAAGGGAGTAGAATCTAGAATCTCTAGTGCCTTTAAGTATGCCATTGGGCTATAGAGTCATGCTACCCAAAAAGAAAGGTGCAAAAAACAAATGAAAATGAACAACACAAAACAAGCTAAAGACTATACAAAAATTATACATATGTACAAGCTGATCTTATCTAATATTTCAAGGATTGAAGTGCTTCAGATGCTGCCCACTGTGAGATAGTGAAAATGGCATTCTATCTTGATATATTAGCAAGAAACCATTTTCTCCCTAGAAGCAATGATTTGTGAATGGAGCTCTCCACTAGGAATCAAATTTTTTGTGCATTCCTTTTGGTTCTCTCTTCTTACCCGATAGCAAGACTTGATTTCTAGTCTAAAAATCATGAATCCTTGTTCTCTTGCAGAAAATTTTCTTTTCCTAATTTTGACATGTAGCAATATGGTCCATTACCATAATTCACTGCTCTTTTAGTCTAGTCCAACACATGATTTGATTATCCCCATCAGATACTTGCCAATGATAGGCACTATCAGGCACACTTGGTTGAAAGACCAGCTCAACAGTGTAGTTCTGCTCTTCAAAGTCTTTGTGAGGAACCATGAGGGTTGCAGAGATAGCCAATGAATTTACATGATTATGAGGTTCTCTGGGCACTGCAAAAATATTGAAAGCTTCAAAACTTTCAATTTGATCTCATACCAGATTACAATAATGTCACAATCTCTTGTTCTTGGTTTGACACAAGTTACTCACTTGACAAACCATTAGCTCAACATCTCCTTTAGCATGAAGGAGTTTAACACCTTTGTCTTGAGAGACCTTCAATCTGAGCAGCAACGACTCATATTCAGTAGTATTTTTGGTATTACTGAACTATAATTTATATGAAGAAGGAAAAATATCTCCTTGAGGAGATATTAGAACAATCCTAGCTCTAAAACTGATAGAAGAATTACTGACATTGAATTCCAGGATCCAAACATCATCAAAAACTAATCTTCTATCAATTTTTTCTTCATTAGAGAGGCAAGATCCTTTTTCATCTGTACGACACCCTACCAATTCTTCTAATGTCTTATTTGAATCAATTTTTGGATCACCACCTATAGGACTTTCATCTGCTATAATAGGAACGTCTTCAGTAGACAAAAAATGATTACCCCTGCCTGAAGACTAAAATGAGAATTTGGGCTTTAGGTGCTGATGTTTGAGTGATAACATATTTTGCCTCCTTTTCAGGGAGCAGCCTCTTCATGACGCCTTTGACAGAGATCCTCACCTCAAACATGTCCATTCTCAATTCTCCTCCAACATCCTTGTAGAAATTTCATCCAAGAAGGATGTCGTATGAGGCTGGGACGTTGACCACCAGGACTGTCATCTTGATTCCCTTTTCTAGAAAGGTAGAAAATGCAAATTAGGCAATCTTGATTTGTCTTAGTAGTAACACTTATTTTTTCTCCATGGAGAAACATCTCCCAAATGTCTTGGTTAGTGTGAGTCTAAGAGATTCTACCAATTTGGCAGGCATGACATTGTCAGATGTGCCTGAGTCTATTATGCAGGTGTTCAACTGGTGTCCATTTATCAGCAGGGAAACATAAAATGGTTATATTTTCCCAGGGGCAGCTAGAGGAGAAAGGACAAGGTTATTCCAAGTGGATGTGTTCTTGGGGGGACTAGGAGTTACTTTCATAATTTCTTGTCCTATAGGGATGGCTTTATCCTTGACACATTGAACTAACTTATCCAACTGCTCAGGGTTGGATTATAGGAATTCAAATTCAGACATTTGAATTTTGGTTTTCTTGACATGGTCTATTATGTCAAATGTCTAAAATGAATTAGGAATAGGGGAAGGCAGTTCATCCTTCTATTTTTTAGGGGGGGTATTGTTCTATGAAATTGAAGTGGAAGGTGAAGGCGTACTTGAGGTACTTACTTTTTTATTACTCATTGGGTCCTTTGGCTGGAAAGGTAGAGAAGTTCCTCATTTGGAAATTAAAATTGTAGGCTGAGCTCACTCTTCTATTTTTTTCTTATCAGCTTACTAGGCTGACTAGTTATGGGACCAAGTGAATACAGCATATGATCCATCAACTATTTCACCTTTACTTCTGAGTTCATCCTGGTAATTCAAGAAACCAATGTTGGAGTCACTAGCTGATTCTTCTTGGTCTACTACAAAGAGATTAGCGTCATCTTCTAGGTTTAACTCAGGTTGGAAAGAGAAATTTGATTCTATTTTAAGATATCCAATTGTTGAGTTGGTTGGTGCTACTTTAATGGGCAGCTTCCCCTGTGGGGAAGGAAGACGATTTGGCTGCCCTTGATTCCTGGTAGCATTGCCTTGGTATGACTGATTGGGAAATGTCCTCCTTGGTATATCTTTGTATGAAGGAGTAGATGACATCCCTTGTGCCATTTGCTTTTTGAGATCTAGCAACTCATTTGCCAGCTTTTGCACCATTGGATCAGTGGTGCATGTAGATGGATATTCAGAAGATGAAAAAGATTTACCTCTATTAGGATCTCTCCTTATCTTTCCTACCAAGATAAGGTCATCTTCCACTTTAGTGGCCAAATCCTGAGCAGCAACAGGTCTATGTGGCTAGCCTGTCTCAATAGGAAAATCACTTCAGGCAGCTGAGAATTGATGAAAAAACATTTAAGGTTCTTAGGTGTTGGCTAAGAAATTGTAGGAATTTAGTTCTTCAGCTTGTCAAACTTAGCAATGAAGTCCCTCATAGGTTCATGAGGCTCTTTCTTCATTTATGTGAGTTGGGCTAGTAGGGCATGTGCATCTTTTGCAGGCTTGAACCTTGCTTTGAACTTATCTTTGAGGGTGTTCTAGTTAGTCACAGTTTGTGCTTTCAGATGATAAAACTAGTCTGTAGCAACACCTTGTAATGTCTCCACAAACAACTTGACTACCACATCCTCATACTCCACGCCTATCACACCACAGGCTATGATGAAGGCTGTAATATGTTCATCGGGATGAACTCTCCCATCACCAAATAATTTGGTGAAATTCTTCCTTGAACTTCATGGTAGCTCATGTAGAGGTGGAGTAAGATTGAGTGGACCAAAAGAGTTACCCCAGAGGCCTTGAACTGCCATTATATGATTATGGAAAGGGGGGATAACAAATCTTGGTGGGGTATGTATAGGCAAAGCTCTAATAGTAGAGGAAAAAGAAGCTCTACCTTGTATTGGTGAGCTAGTGTGGTAGGAGGAAGACTCCTAGTTCGTTGAAGGTGAGGTTGTGGAGGAAACAACTCAAAATTGCTCTGCTGCACCAACTCAAAAATAGGGTCAACAACACCTTTGGATATTTGGTTTTTCATATACCATGGAGTTGTTAGATTGCAAAGCTGAAATGGATAAGGATAGGGATTGCTTCAATTTGAAGCTTGAGGCTTTAAACTGCACAAAACATTCCCCAACAGAGTCACCAAAAATTGTTGGCATGGAGCTAGCAGTGCTATTTCCTCCTTTACGTCATTCCCTAGCAGTATGAAATTCTTCAATTTGAATAGAATGGAAAAGGACTAGAACTTCTCATCGATCCCCAGTAGAGTTGCCAAAAACTATTGGCATGGAGCTAGCAGAGAATTTACTTTTGAAATGAAACGCTTGATCTCCAGCATCTTAGGTTTTGCAGCTCAGAGTATATAATGGAAATGGATAAGGCTATAATGATAATGGATAAGACACAGGTGATGCTTCAATCTGAAGCTTGAGGCTTCAAATTGCACAAAATTATTGTGTCTCCAGCGGAGTCACCAAAAACTATTGGGTGAATATTTTGTCACCAGCTAACTGATGGGCAAAATAGGTTGTTTCAACCATAACATAGGGAGATTGGTCAGCCAAATGTGCAGGTTTACCACATTAAAAGGGTAAAAATCTCTCCTCTCATCAAGGGGAGGTTCCCTATAACTATAAGGTACTATATACTATATATATAAGCAAGAAATAACACTCAGGGGTAGGACAACACCATCCATCTCTCTTTTTTTAGAGATGATGTTCATAGATCAAAGGAGAAATCCTGGGTAATTGCTGAAGGCATTTCTCTTCTTTTAGAAATGATGTTTAGAAAACTAGAGGAAGACTTCCTGGGTAGTAAAAGTAATTGAAACAGGGTACTGTAACAAGCAAAATGAGGTGTAGCATAAAGTCTCCCCCTCAACTGCCAAAGAGTGAAATACAAAGGATAATGGGGGCATAAAGTCATCCCAAGATCCTTTCAACAGAAATAGAAAATAAACACACTAAAGACAATTGTGGCAGCATAAAGCCTTTCCACAGTCGGCTTCAGGACACCTTCTTGGTTACTTTCACTAGTCTTGATTATTTAATTAAATGGACAAGAATGCATTTAGGAAATAGACATAAGAAAAATCCCCTAAATAACACAAGTTATTACATCACAAAGTCTAAAAGGTCACTTGCTTTCTCATTCAAATAAAGAAATATGATTAACAATCTGAGCTCAAAGTCTCAAGAAATGCCTTTCAATTTGGGTAGAGTATCGCTTCTATATCAGAGAGATCTCCTTTGCATAAAATAAGAGATTACAATATAGAACGCTCCCAAAAAGACTTGGGCACTTTGTTTCATGGAACGACCTGTGCTACATTCAATGCCTTGAATGCATTTTTAGTTATGTCAAGGGGCCATGCTGGAATAGGGTGTCGGTCTTAACTGTGGTGTGTCAATTCATCTCAAATGTCTCCTTTTTAGCATGGGTTATTTGGTCTATTTTCCAGATAAGTATGTGGTTGTCCACTCACTTTTATTCAAAGGGATAAAAATAGGTCATGCCTTTGAATGTTTGCGTGCTCAGATGTCCACCTGGTGGACTATTTCACCTATTGGAAGAACTTATGTGCAGATATTTTTGGTCTTTTTGCATTATTCCCTCTTTCATCGCCATGTCTTGTTGTATTTTGTCCTTTTATTTGTGATCTGAGCTCTCAGGCTATCTCTTCCCTTTTTTTGGCTCTTTCAGCTTCTTCTTCAGCTGTTCACTGAGTTTTGTCTTCAAATTCCGTGCCACATTTGAAAATAAATAGACATTTCATTACTCTAAATTTGACATGCAAAGGGACGTCATTGGCCACTGGTCATTTGAACCACATTAAACCTTAAACCTTTGAACCTTTGAGAGTTCATTGGTTCAATGGTTTAATGGTTCAAGTGGTCATATCGGCTCCTTGGTTCAATCACTTCTTTGGTTCAGTCACTTCCTTGGTTCAATCACTTTCTTTCCTCTTTAGTTGAACTATCTCTTCGAACTTGTCTCTAGAATCTTCCACTTCCTTCCTTCGCTTGAAGCTTCCTTGAACCTTTGAACCTTTGAACTTTGAACCATTTTGGTTCAAGGTTCAACGGTTCATTCTCTTTCACTAAATCCTTTGGTCCTTCAAAGTTTCTAGATCCTTATCTTTTCTGTTGAACTCGTTGAACCTTTAAACTTTGAACTCTTTTGGTTCAAGGTTCAATGGTTTAATGGATCATTCTTTGTTCTTTGAAGTCTTATTTGATTAAGTCTTTTGATCTTATTGAACTCGTTGAACCTTTGAACTCGTTGAACCATTTTGGTTTAAGGTTCAATGGTTCAACGATTCAACCTTTACTCTTCAAAGCCTTCTTTTCTCCTAAGTCTTTTAAAGCCATTGAACTCTTGAACGTTTGAAGTGCTTAACTCTTTAATTCTGCCAATGTTGTTGAATCTGTTGAACCTGCGAGTCCCTTAGCTAAAAAATTAAATACTTTAGCAATGGAATGAACATTATTTCAAGTGAATATCCCCAACGAATACCAAAGGTGCGATCATTTTGTTCTCTGTCTAGTAAAACTACAAACTCTATAGGCTGGTTTCTATGAACTCTACAGACTAGTTTCTATGGACTGTGTAGGCTTGTTTCTACAGACTCTACATGATAGTTTCTACGGACTCTGCAGGCTTGTTTCTACAGACTCTGCAGGCTAGTTTCTACGGACTCTGCAGGCTTGTTTCTATGGACTCTTGCTGGAGATGGCGATTGCTATGAGATTATACAGTGACATGGCTGCTATAGTGATGAGGGACCAAAATAGTTCATACATTGTCCCAAAAAATGAGTAACAGATTTTGGGAGCAACATGCATGAGTAGCCATTTTTGTACCTAAATAACTTCTTTTGATCTTACCTGTAGGATTTCAAATTTGGATTAGATGATCTCCTTCCATATGAGAATCCAACCATGTGACCCACTACTCTTAAAACTCTCATGTGTATGAGATATAACACCATTAACATGCCTTCTTATCAACTTCTATCATATAACCAACAATGTCCAAATCTACCTAAAAGGACAACGTTGATCATCCATATCTTTTGTCATGCTTCAGTGCATGATATCAAACTTAGTACAAATGGTCTATATTCAAAACTCAACAAACCCATATGATCAAATTATCTTGATACATTCACATGTCTAATAAATAACACCTTCAAAATGCTCACTCGACTCTTTCTACCACACTATAAAATTGGCTATGGAAAAACACAATGAATTTGCCTGGGAACCCAGCTTTGCATATGCATATCTTTTGACATGCTACATCGCATGATTTAGAATTAAGAAAAAATAAACTAGGATAAATGAATAAATCCATATGATCATTTTTTCCTCGCACCTCTACACGTGTGACTACTAACCTCATCAACATGCTTACTCAACATTTTTTGGCCATTTTGCAAATTTGGCTAAGTATGGAAAAACTATGAAATATGACTGAAAATCCAACTTTGAACCCTCATATATTTGATCATAATTATATGCATGACTTGAGATATAACACATAACAACTAGGGACTACAATGATCAAAACAATATGACCAGCTCCCCTTGACTCCTTCCCACATGGAAATGGTGATGTCATCAAACTATGAACTCATCTTTTATACTACTTGACCCAAAGTGTCTAGATGAAAACTATGATTAACTAGATGAATTATAATTATGAACACAAGATATCAAAGCATGAATCATATCTTATAGGAACCCTTTTACATGTTCAAACATATATACTCATCCATGATCCTCTCAAGCTATGTCAATACTCAAGATCAACCAATCATACATAAAGCACACTAGAACAAGCACATTGCACACTTTATCATTGTCACATACACTATCAAGGCTCTTCATCCTTATAACAGGACACCACCAAGACATCACTATAAAACCCTCTAATAGGTTGTGCAAGCATTCAATGACATCAAATGAGTTTTAAAGTTTGCCCCTATTTTGGCCAGCCCTAATTACACTAAGCCATTTTAGATATTCTCTTTTGCATCATCTAGTGTTGTTATCTTTTTGAAAAAGAGTGAAGAAGTTCATGAACAACCTATATATTTATTTATCAAAGCTATGAAAGGTCTTGAACTTAATTATACCATCATGGAAAAATAAGCTTTCACTCTCTTAAAAGCTATCAAAATATTCAAGCCTTATATTTTGAGTTCAAAGATTGTTGTTTATATCCTGCATATCATGGTGAAGGACATATTGACTCAGATTAAAGTATCTAGCAAGAGATATAGGTGGGTAAATAAGTTAAAAAAGTATGACATGGATATTTAGACCACCAAGTTAGTAAGAGGGATGGGTCTAGCCAAGCTTGTGGATGCGACCAATTTTTAAGCTATTGAGGTAAACACTATTATTTTTAATGTTGATGATTCTTTGAGTCAATTTAACATGTCTCCATGGTATAGAGATATTGTTTACTACCTAAAAAATCTGAGTTGTCCCCCTGACTTGGATAAAAATCAAATAATAACTCTCAAACTTGTCTCCCAAAATACCTCTTGATTGAGAATGAACTAGCATGGAATAATCCAGATGGCATTCTCCTAAGATGCATGCTAGAAGAAATAATTGATGACATAATTGAAGACTTCCATAGTGGATTATGTGGTGGCCATTTTGCACTGAAGGTTATAGCTCATAAAATTATGAGATCTAGTTATTGGTGGCCATCATTGTTCAAGGATGTTGCTCAGACAGTTAGAAAGTGTGATAAGTGTTACCGCTTTAATGGGAGGATGAAGGCTTCAGGTTCTCTTCCTTTACAAAGTGTGATGATTGACTCCAATTTAGACAATGGGGGATGGATTTTATTGGAGAAATTATTGATTTGTTAAATGCTAGATATAAATGTATACTAGTTGCAACTGACTACTTCACAAAATGGGTTGAGGCAGTCCCTACAAAAAAGTAACACACCAAGTAGTAATAGATTTTTTTTTAAATTAGATTATTTGTAGATTTGGTGTGCCTATTAAAATTATTACTGGTAATGCTATGAGATTCAAAGATAAAAATTTAGTGTCATTATGCAAAGAGTATGAGATTGAATTGAATTATGCTTCTAATTACAACCCTCAGAGGAATGGGCAAGCATAACCCAGTAACAAGAATTTGCTCAAAATAATTAGATGTACTTTAGAAGTAAACAAAAAAAAGTGGGGTGAACATCTAAATTTTACATTATGGGCTGATAGGATTACACCTAAGAGAGGTATGAGAAAAAACCCCTTTTAAGATTGTTTATGGAGCTCAAGTAGTTTTTCTTATAAATTTTCAATTGCCAACTTATAAGCTTATGTAGTAACTAGAGGATGATGAACAAATCAATCACTATGAAAGTAGGATGAACCAGATTATTGAGCTTGATGAAATTTGAAGACAAGCTCATGAAAGATACCTCAAGTTCAAGGAAAATCTGAAGAATATATTTTATAGAAAGGTCACTCCAAGAACTTTCCAAGTAGGTGTTCTAGTTCTACTTTGGCACAACAAGCATGAGGAGAAAGGTAAGATGGGAATTTTGAAGACTTGTGGATGGGTCCCTATTCCATTGACTATTAGATTGGGGAGCATACTTTATTTTTGATAGAATTGGATGGTGAAATAATGGAGATGATAGTCAATGGAAGACATCTAAAACACTCCTTGATTGAGTTTGTAACCTATGTACATTAGTATATAGTGTGTAGTTTTGTCTTTCTATTGTTTCATGTTCTGTGACCCCTCTAATTTGGGGTTTTTTGTATAATTTCCTTTTATGTTTCTATCGAGTGTTAATTTTTATATCCTCTTGATCTATTTTTGTCAAGTTTACCATTGTTTTGTTAAGCCTTCATGAATGTTTACTGAAAATTGCTAATTGTTGACTTTGTGGCCCACTGGATTGGTACCTGGTCTTATGTTTTGGGGTTCTTTTCATCCTTGGAGGGGTATGCATCCCTAAGTAAGATCTAATGTTAGTGCCCAAAATTACATTGAATAAATTGAGTCATTGTTGAGTTTAAATGCCCAAGTATTTAGCCAAAGTCTTGTTTTCGAGTCTTCATTAGAAGTCAATTTTCATGTTAAATCGACTAAGTGTTAATTTGATATTTATTTAATGTATGATGAAGTTCTATTTCCTTCAATAATTTTTCTCACATAAAATTTCTAAAGGTCTATTTCCTTTGGGAATTTTTCCTACATAGAAGTTCTGAAGGTCTATTTCCTTTGGGCATTTTTCCCATGCAAAAGTTCCAAAGGTATATTTCCTTAAGGCATTTTACCCGTACAAAAAGTTCAAAAAAATTATATGTTTTGGCCAAAGTGTTAACAAAAATCCTAAAGACCTATTTGTTTCAAAAATTTTGTCTATGGCAAAAAGATCAAATGCTTATTTCTTTCAGACATTTTATCCACTAAAAAAATTCTAAAAGCTAAATTCTTGTGAGTATTTTTCCCATGCAAAAAGCCCGACAAAAGTCAATTGTTTTAAAAAAAATATTAAGTTCAAATCTTTAGGGATAAATGTAAAGCCCATATATACTTCAAGGAAATTATTGCAGATAAAATGTCCAAAAAAATTGTCCTGATAGAAGGTCCATGGTAAAAAGCCCTAACAAAGATTGATTCTTCAAGACAAAATGTTTGAAACAGTTGTCTCGATGAAAACAGAATGTCAAAGACCAAATTACTATGGGAGAAGTGTCCAAGAGAGATCAATACTTTAGGAAAATTGTCCTAGACAAAATGTCCAAAATAATTATCCTAATAAAAAAAGACATAGAATAAATGCCCCAGAACAAAAGTCTCAAAGGCTAATAGGGAATTCTTGTGGAATAATATTTTTGAGGATTAATGTTACAGTCCAAAAGGGCTGAAAGAGCAGGATTTTTATGAAACAAGAATATCAAAGACTGAAAGTTTGAATGTAAACATGAATGCCAAAGATAAAAATTCTTATGAGCAAAGTCCCTAAAGAAATTTTCCCAAATTGCATAAGTGTGATAGTCTCATAGATGTCATTAAAAGGTACACATACATCAATTTTAAGGCATGACAAATAGATATTGGGATTAAAATATTCCAATAGGGTCATGTAAGCATCAAATTCAGGCCCTATGAAGTAGTTGTTTGAAATCAAATAAAGGTAGATCTACAATGCATGTTAATATAGAGCAGGATGATCTAAAAGTGTGTGATCAAAGTTGAATAGTCAAAGAAAATTAGGATAAGTGAGATGGTGACAAGTGTCATCATCATGGGACCCTATCATAAATTTGATGGAGAGTAGAGAAAAGGACTAAGCCTTGTGGATAGAGATCAAAGGTTTGATCTTGATTCATGCCAATGAGATTAGTGGTGTGTAATGATGATGGAATTTTCAATAGGGACAAAGATATAATGAGGTGTTGCCACGTGGTGTGATAGTGTCCAAGGAATTGATACTATCTATAGAAAACCCCAAAGAGCCTATAAAGCTTTCAAGTGGTATAATCTTAGAATGCCCAAGTCAAGATCAATGACCCATGATGAAGTTAAAGCCTGGAGACTTCTTGAAGGATTGATAATGTGTATTAAATATAGCTTTGAGATGGAACAAAGAAGTGACACATGTCTAACTGAAACCAATTATGTAACTTAGTCACTTCTAAGCCCCATGAGTGCCTAGGTAGATTTGATGTGGTGTGTCATATGTCAATATTTGGTGAGCTTTGGTTTAAAAGATAAAATTGATAGTTATTTCATGGACATGGTAATGATTTGAAGCATAGAATAAGATCTAACTACCATTCCAAATCATAATTTCCAAACAGTTACAAATCATTTTCTATTTTTATCATATCTAGAGCTTTCTAATTGAAATCATCACAAGGTAATGGGCCTTCTTTGGCATGAAAAAAGGGGAGGATTTATATCTATAAGTTTCCATGATTTGTAATTGATTAATAGGAGAACATCTCCAGATAGTTACACATGAGGAGAAAGTTTGTTTGGCTCCTTAAATTATTTTATCCCTCCAGCTGTGTAGGTAAGTGGTCAAAATCATATCTAGGTGGTTGCATATGATGATAAAAGCTTTTTCACCTTCCAACATAAAAATCGTCAACATCTGTAGTCAAGGGATCAATGGGTTTGTTGCACATCTTCATCATTCTTTGTAGAGGTAGTTATAACATTGATTTTTATTATAAATGGATGAAGATCTAAAGCATGGCAAAGGGAATTTCCTAATAGAAGCATCCTGGTAGACTTGAAGGCTTGTTTTGAAATTTTGAAAATTTAAACCTACAGTCCCATGATTTGAGAAGGGTTGAAAATGTATAAATAGGGGGCTTCTCTTCTATTCAGGGTTGTTGGTCATTATTTTTTGGTGTTTGATTTATCTAAGTCTAGGTTCTGTAGAAAGTTTTTGGGATCAATTACTATGTGTAGATCTTGTCTCTTGCTCAGGTTATTTCAAGTGTACAACCATTCTCAAGATTTGAGAGCATGTTTATGTCTCCCTTGTCAAAACAACAATCTCACCATGCTTGTCCCCATGGTAGCATTTTTAAAAATTGATGTATGTATATTTATTTTCAAGTTAATGAAAATGCTTGTGGTTCTTTATTGTTTCCCATTAGTGAAGTGTAAAAATATGTTTTACAAATTTTGTTAACTGGATATCTTGTTCTATGCCCATTACTAGTTGTCATTTTAGGCTTATATCTAGATCATAAATCCTTTTCTACATTATTTTATAATATGTTGCTTAATAACTTGTTAGGAAACCCTGGGTTTATGGATTCAATAGGGAAAAACATTTGAAAGATTAGTTTCAGTGTATGTTCTAGTCTTTCAAGTAGAATTTGGTATTTTCCATTAGCTTGCATTTGATTTTTTCTGAATTTTTGATAAGGAATATTGTCATGAAATACTGCAAGACACCCTGCTATTTGGAATCCACCAACACACCACCCTCCATTTTATAATTATCTAACTATTTTACCCTATCCTACCCTTCAAATAATACACCCTATCACATACTATGAGTTTCATTTTCCTATATATGCATAAAATATCACATAATAAACATGTGTATACATTTTATGATTTAAATACTACCATTGAAATCTTTCATTCAACCCCTTGTTGTTGAAAATTTATTTTAAAATGAAGAGTGTAGTCACTTTCTTATCTATCTTTAATAGCTTGTATATGACCTAGAGCATTTGTTTACTTCATGTGATAACCTTTCCCAGGTGGAGTGAATGAGTTTGGTTTTGTTTTGGTCATATTTTTTATTCTTTGTGCCAAAAATCCCCATGGAGATTGAATTGAAAAATATCTCCATGTGAGCAAATTACCCTATAGGTCCTCTCACTTTGGTTTAGGTATAGCTAGAAGTAGTAGGGAGATGATCATACCCTTTATAGGTACCTCTCAATTATTTTATATGCCTGGTCCATTTTGATGCTAAACCCTTCCCTGGCTATAATGAAATACTAGCAGGTTTTTCATCTTTGTTTGCCATTTTCTTCAAGTGTGCAATGTCAAGCGTATGAGGTGTATAACTAGGAACCAATAACATTGACATGTGCTAAAAAAACAATCACTTTTTAAATATTAATGGGATATATGACATGGTAGATCCACATAGTCACCAAGTTAGATTAAGATATTTTGTGAACCCACAAAAGGCAAAGGTGTAAATACATGATCTAAACAAAATATAAGGCATGAAACTCATTTTTTGAACTAGCTTTCACCATTAAAGCACATGAAAACCTTTAAAAAATCCCTAATAATTATGAAAGCCCTAATTTAACCCTGCATTCATCATAATCAGGTTAAAGAACATTAAATTATTGCCTGTGTAAGGATAATTCATTTCATAATCAAATTACAGTCCACTAGTGAGCAATTTGATCAATTCACAACCATGGCAACTAAGAAGATTGTTATAAAAGATGTGGAGCTCTATCTGACCACAAATGTCAAGGGTAGGATTTTCAAAGATATAGAGTTCAATGTCATTGATCTAAATGCCGGAGACAATAACTGGTCTAAGCTTTTTTGGACCATTGAAGACCACCCCACCATCACTAGAGAGGAGGAGAAAAATGTGTCTATCAAGAGGTGATACTATGACATAGTTGCAATTCAAATGACTAGTCTACATTATGCAATGACAAAACCTGAGGTACTCCACTACATTGATATCCTCATTCCTATTTTTAAGGATGCTAAAATTGATAAAGGCATGTCAATTAATGGACACACTCAAAATAAGATAGATTTTATCTCTAGTATAACTTTTAAAAACTAATATAAGATGCCTAAACCCCAAATAGATTTATCTATCATCAATACCTAGGCCAAAGAGAATGATTTGAAGAACATCATTTACTTGTGGCTATATTCTAGGAACCAAGTATTTTTATACTTCAATAACAACATCCCCATTAGTCAATTAAGACTTGGAATAAGGATGATTATGATAATGATGAATAGGTTGCGTGGGAATTCAACCACTACATATGTAGATAAAATTTGGGTGCCCTTAGTCTATTTCATGGTTGAAAAACAAATCACCCCTCCTATTGGTGAGGTAATTAGAATTGATTTAATTAGATAAATATTTACAATTTTAAAGAGGAAGAAACCCCAATTTTACATGATGTCATACCTTTTGTATGCCCTTTGTGTAACAACTAAGATTCATAATAAAAAAGAGTGGTCCCCTAGTGGAACACAAATCATTTCATAATACTACTCTAAGTTGCACATATTCAAATACAAAGATCATATTTAGTTCATATGTGGTTGTTTCTATCCAACCTTAAGTGAAGTTATCACAAGGATCCCAATGATGAGGGTCATCCCACTGATCAAGAAAAATGTTGAAGCTATAGGGGATATATGGTTATCTCCAAATTGTATAGTCATCATAATTGAGGGAACCCAATGTACCCCTCTCAAGATACCTATCCATATGCTTAATAAACTAGTAGAACAAGAAGTAGCTTACTAGATATGTAATGGAATATATGGTATTTTTAAGGCCAAAATAAAGGGCCTATTCCATAGCCTCCCCATAGCCATTAGTAGGACTATTTTTTCACAATGGGATAATATTGAGGTGGCTTCAAAACATAGGGCATATTTCAATTTGAAAATAGATGAACTGAGGCAATGAGACCTTTATGGAAGGGCTAATGAACACTTGAAATCTAAAGGGATGTTGAATGTACCTTATGAGCATGTACCAGGAACTATTGACTCCATCTACACTAGATAATCTAGTTGCTCTAAGGTTACCAAAAGGATGAAAGAATGAAACATAAAGCCTAAATCTAGAATGCTGAGGGAATAAAAAGGAGATGACAAATGGAAATTAGGGTCAAATAGGTACCATTTGATAAGTATTGCACATACTATACCTTCATCGGATCAACCCTAAGAAAAACTTAGACCTAAAGCACAATTGAGGAAGGAAGACTAGAAGAAAGAAGGCTTGATGAGATTGCATGATCTTCAACCCAAGCAGAATAACAAGGATCACCTATTAAGGAGATTCACATGGTAGCATTGGACCCTAATGAGACTATGGAGGATGTTTTGAAAATGTTATCCAGTTCCTATGAATTAGATAAGGAAGAAATGTAAGAAACAAAGGAAGAAAAGGGGAACAAAGTATTAGAACTAGTTCCTATTACCACCCCTCTAAAGAGAAAGGCTGAGTTCGACATTGTTTCACAAACTAATAACCCAAAGTGAATTTCACTCATCATTTATTTAAGTTAATTTATTTAGTGAAGAGAACATGATTTATGGACCAACCATTCTTGAGTGGTTCATCTATGGACCTAAATTTTATAAAGTCCCCACTAGGCACCATCCTTGGGCTATGATGCAAGCCATCAACATCCCTTTACATGATGAATTGAATCCATGGATAGTTTCCCTTCAAGAGGAGGAGGAAAGAAGATTGGCTGCCCCAGGAGAACCAAGTGGAGCACAAATGGATATCCCTGCACCATAGGTAACACAATCCTTAGTTGGTGTCAATTTTGACCCAAAGATAGCTAGATTATAGAAAGTAACAGAGAAGATGATCATGGTTGGTGGAGAGGAGATCACTTTCCATAAAGTAGAACCATTGATTAATTTGAATCTAGTAGTAGGACAAAATCCTAGTGAAAATCCCATATTTAAGGAAAACGTGTTTGAATTGGCCCAAGTACAGTCAACATAATTGCAAGCTTCCCTTAAAGATAAGTAACAACAAAAGGATAATTTTGAAAATTAAGCTATCTTGTCAGTATTAGAGGCCATGATAAAGATGTTTGAATCATATTTTTTGATATGTTCAAATATTTGAAAGAAATTAAATCTAGATAGAATATGGTGAGCCAACAGAGCAATGTGGCTATGAATCTAGTCCACCAGTGGTATAACTCAAGCAACAAAGTAAAATATTTGATCAGTATCCTAATAGAGGATCAAATTCCTAGATTTGAAACAATTGGCTTGGATCACCTAAATATGGCCATGGTAATTGTGGTAGACATGATCAAGGGTCCGAGTAAATGGTGTAAGAACCTGGAGGACCTTCATGAAGATGACAAGCAATTGATAAATAGGATGGTGTAGATACTTGGGAGTATGATCACTAAACTAACTTTACTCAACCCCATGGGTCTAATCATTTACAAAGAATTAAATTTAAGAGCTACTCATAACATGCATGAAGTGAGAAACTAGAGCCAACAAAGGACTATAACTGACAACATCAAGATCTTATAAATGATCCTGAATGTTGAAGAAAGGATAGGGAATGCAAGGAGTGTTAAAGAAGTCATGGAAAAGGATGAAAAATACTTCAAAGACATATCATATCAAGAGGATGGAATATTTATGGAGTCTATTTTTAATTTGAAGTTAATAGATGATCAACATGCCAAGGCAATTAAGATCTTGCAATAGTAGTAATAGGGCACTTCATCATCAAAGGGATCTCAAGGCTAAGCTAGTTGATTTAGGTATATTCATTTTTTAGCTTAACTTGTATAATATTTTAAAAAGAGAATATTATTTTGTAAAGGCATGTGAAAGTTGTAAAGCACATTGATTATAGGTTAGTCTATTAAGAAGGTTCTAGATTATTCTAGAAATATGTGTAAGAGATAGTTATCCTTGACATTGTACTATTGTAATTTGACATGACTAACTGGTATACCTCATGAATTGTCTATATAAAGAGGTATAATCCATTGTAAACTAAGAGAAAGAACTTTGTGATAATTTTGAAGAAATTTAATGTAAATAGGGAATTTTGAAAAGTTTATCTCATTTGTTTGTGTGAATTATATCATGGATTCTCTCTCAATTGTTTGGTTTGTATTTCAGATTTGAATGGTTCTTATTGATTCCTGATGTGTACTTTCCAATTGTAGAATTGTTGACTTGTCCTAATGCTAAGTTGACTTAAATTTCTTAGGTTTATTTATTTATTCCTAATGTTCTTATGTTATTTACTTGTAGAAGTAAATATTCGAAGTGAATCAAGTTCTTATTTTCATTCTTTCATTTCCTTAGATTCTTACCTAGTGTGTAGTAGGATTTGAGATTATGTTATTTCATGATATAAATTGGTTTTAAGTATAGATTTGGATTATATTTGAACTTTGTCATAATATATATGTTAAACATTAACAACATCAATATGTCTCTTCTCTTCCCTACCCTCTTGCTTTTCTTTTGATCCATTCACTTTAGATTAGCTTCATTATAAATATACATCTTAGATTATATTTAGATTTAGTTCTTTGAGCATAATTGATTTCATTTGGATTAGATTAATCTCATTTTAAAAGGTTAACTAGTAATCCATAGTTTCTCCAAACAACCAAAATCTATAAATATTATGAAATAATTCATTTGTTTTGTGGTCTACTATTTTTCCACCACAGATATATTGAATATCATAACCTATAACTCATGAATTGTATTATCTAAATTTAGAAATGAGTAGCATCTCTTAGACACTTTGGACAACCCTATGATACACTTGAAGGCATAAAAAAATACCTTATTCACTTGTTTTTTTAGACCATCAATCTCTAAGTGATAATAAGTATTGTAATTAGGTTGGTTGCCCAACACTTCCATAAAGGTAGTCCATAAACTGATCATGTTACAAGATATATAATGAGTGGGATCATATGAGATAATTATTTGGGTGCTAAATACTTCAATAAAGGTAGTCCATAAATTTATCATGTAACTATATTTATAACAAGAGGGATCATATGAGGAAACACCCATGCACACATATAAAATCAAATAGGAAGACACTTACCACTAATGAAACATCATAAGTGATTTTCACTAGTATAAAGTGGGTTACCTAGGTATACTATTGTAGATGATAAAATATGATATTAATTAATTGATAATGATAAAATTGATATAAATTAACCATGCATGAATTACAAACATAAGTATGCTCCTAACCCTCCATTTTCTCATGCTTAATTGCTACCTTATGAGTTTGAACCACCTTGTTTGTTTTAAAACACCTACATGAACAATACAATATATGCCAAACCAATGTATCTCCTCAAATAGGCATACATATATCTTAAATTTTTTAATTCTATGCATAGATAACTACTTTCATATTAGGTCAACATCACCAGTAGATACTAACATGTGCCTAACGATAATGACCCTCTCAATAAAGACCATCTATCCCTTACAAGGACACAAAGGATTTTAAGGTGAAGGATGATGATTTCTAAAGTTGCACTCATCAATAGGGTTTATCATCACAAATAAAGAGATTTTAGATATAGGTAAAGGTGATCAGATGGTTACAGACCCCTCTTTAGGCACAAATCACTACTAAATACTACATGTTAATATCAATAGTTGATACTGCCTCATATATGATGGAATGAACTCTACCCAAATAGAGATATAGTTCTTGAAAATGATGAATCATAGGCCTACTTCAATTTTTTTATAGTCAAAATCCACTCATAGTCATATAGTCAACAAAAAAATATAATTATTTGTCCTTTTGTTATACTTATTATATTTAGCATATGCCGCTTGTCAAATCATTTCAATCTATTTCAAGATATTATACTCAAATTCATGCTTAAAGTCCATATTTGGTAATTTAAATTCACATACGAGTTTATATCGTAATTAGATAAATATATTCATATTAATTTAAATTAGGGAAAAACATGTGAACTTGAATATTAATCAAACCATGTCAAACCCTAGGTTTCCCTTTATAGTTTCATCCTTCTAGGGTTTTAATTTCATGCCTAGTGTTTTATTTTCATACCTAATTTCAAGTTACTCATTAATAATACACATTAATCATAGATATAGTAAAACAACATTGCCTTTGTTTGTTGATGTAAGTCATTAAGGTAAGCTTTTCATGTTGGTCCGCTTGGATATGTTACATTTTTATCAATCATATAATTTAATGGATAAAATCTAAGAACACTAATATAGGTAAAATTAACATGATATATCCCAAGCCTCCCTCAAATCATATTGTTTAAACATCTAATTTTAGTTACCTTTTTTTCCACTAGACACAAAGGGAATGCATGCCTTATTTTATTCCTTCTCCCCATAGACTTCAAGTTATACTAACTACCATCCAACTCCCATTACTCTCCTATATATTATTTTTTATTCCATGGTCCATTTTGTCAACACTAGATGAGGTAAGGTACCCCATCATGTGTATAAAAATGAAAATAGTCAACATGTTCCTCCCTATCTCCCTCTACCTCCCACAAAACAAGCTAATCAACATAAAGGGTTTGACATCATATACTAGCTAAATTACATCCATTCTAGAATTTATAGATTTGAGTTACTCAAGAGATAAATGGTCTACAAATATATATTATATGATGAATTATGATAAATAATTCACCCTAGTGATACACAACTTGCATATTTTTCCTCTATCATTAATACCTCAATTTTTCACAATAAATGTGGACCAAACAAAACAATACCTAGATTTTTCACATGTAAGAATGGTAATCATGATCAACATGATGATTTTGCTTACCATAAAAAATTAAAATCATCTGAGATGATATAAAGCACATGATCTGCATAATTAGAACCATAAGAAGAAGAGACAATATGATTACACAATCTGAAGGACAATCTAGGAGATATAAAATTTGATCCTAATGAGGATGACCTATTCAACTATTTACAAGCACTAATTTCAATTATTTTGAAAATATTAATAAAATAATTCAAAAATTTAATAAACATTAAAATATTAAAAAAAAACTAAATTAAGATTCACGCATGACATGATTACTAGGTTATATATCATTCACATATGTTATTTATCACATGTTTAGTAGATGGAATATTTTTTGACACACATACATTTAATTTTTTCATGGAAATAGAGTGAAATGAAAAACATGTATGCTACACATGGACATATATATGTTGGACTTTAATCTACGCACTAGGCATGATAATACAAGGGGCATCTTATCCCACAAGTTTCATTATCATAAGTTATATCTTTCTATGACAACTTTAACATGTTAATCTATCTATATTGCTTACACATGTATTTTTAGTCACTCATTTATTTAAAAATGCTACATGGATATTATATATTTCTAGGATGTGACATTGACACATATTGCTGGTGTAGAATAGTTTTTACTTATTCTATTATTCATTGATATTTCTAATATATTGCATTAAAGGCTTGTTTTTGCTTATCTATTATGTGTGGGTCCTTGGAATTATTAGTAACATATTTAATTCCCTTGTTTGTGATAATTTTATGTCCTTTATTTGAAAAATATTTATATCCATTGTGTGTGGCCCTTGGTTATGTTTCTTCTAACATCTTCCTATCCCTTGTATGTGGACCTTGTGTGACACTAACTCTTAATATTGTTATGCTTGTTTCAATATTTGAGCTTGTTTATATTGGGTGGTTCCATGATCCATATCATGCACCTTTAACATGTAGTCTTATTCAATTATCTTTTTAGTGATAGTTAGTATTGCATGCTTCATTAATACATCTATCTAGACTTGACACTTGTATTCCTTGTATTGCATATGTTACACACATGCCCTGATTGGTAGATACATTACAATGATTACATACTCCCCACATGTTCATATGATTATACATGATGTTATTCTACATGAAATGATATAGTTAACTTGTATTTTGAATGAATAAATTACAATACATGTCCCTTATCTCAAAAGGGTAGCATTAAAGTGGGATTTTCATTAAGACACAAGAGACCATGAATAGAAATGTATATTTTTGGAATCATAATGCATATTTCATATATTTATAATGGTTTAGATATCATATGAGGTCAGTTACATGATAGATATTGGCACATTACTACATAGTTTGTGTACATATTCCATTCATATATACTTAATTCATATAAACTTGAGTAAATATTCATACACACTTGAGTGCATATGCATGGACATATGTATATATTTTAGAATAAAATTAATGATATATTCATATATACATACATTTGAGATGTATGTTCTTTGGTTTAGCATATAGATGCATAGAATTCTATATAAGTCATTAAAAATTGAAGGGGAACGATACTAGTTCATGTACAAACACATTTTTCATTAAACACTTTTATAGATTTTTATTTTCAAATACTTTGTAAATATACACTGAGTAGTGAGAAACCTAGAATTGAAAATCCATCAACAACAGGTTGATTCATGTTTTTATAGGTAATGTATGTTGAGCTTTAAAAATGCTCAATGTTTATATCATTACTTATGAAGAACCCATCATGTGATTCCCATTATTGATTATATCTAAGTAGTATTTTAGCTAGTACATCATATACTTCTCCCCACATTAATGAGGGTTGGAGATCATTGTATTCCTAACCTAAAGGATTGCACAATTACACAATGTGATTTGATAACCCTCTATTTATCCATGGTTAAATAAGAGGAACCAATCTCCAAGTGTTTTAGGGGAAAAAAAATGTCTCCATTGATTTAACAAGGAAGAATCACATCCAACAAGTTGTAAGGTAAACATGGTTTTCACCAACACAATGTGTACTCCATTTCTCTTTAATTTGAAAATTTCAAGTTTAGATTTCAAATATCAATTTATGAACATTGAATACGATAAATTTTTTATAGGTTTTGATTTGTAATGACTTAAATAATTGGAGGTTCCTAAAAAATACAAAGTGTGTTGTACACACTCAAGCATAGCTTTTCCTTCTACTCTTGAAATTCTAATACTAGAATGAAAGGGGGCATTTATATACACAAAAATATATTATTAATTACTGTTGACCAAATTTGAACCCCAAGGTCAAAATGCCAACCCCTATAGGCAAAAAATTTCTTGTCATGTCTTTTTAGCCTATTTAAAAATATTTTCATGCCTTATATGGTCTCTAATAGGTCTTTATAAGGTCTTATTACCATTTCTTAAGGTAAATTTGGAAAAATTAAGGTAATGTTCTTTCTTGGTCTTGTAGTGGTTTAGTCATGTCATGAAGTGATGAGACTTAGTAAAGAGGTGTCATATGTACTTAGGTGTATATTAAATTAATATAATTCCTTAATCACCTTTCATAAATATCTTATGTTGATTTGGAAAATTTAAGGTTATTTAGTGGACTTTAAAGTAATGTTTTATGAAGAAAAAGGTAATTTTTGCCAACTTTCATGTATGCCAAATCCCATCAGAGTGAATAATCCATAAAATAACTCTTTTCATGTTATTTGGAGTAGTTATATAACTACCACATATGTCAACAAGTCATAAGGGGTCACAATCTTGATTTTCAATGCCTAGAAGGGAGTTTAATGTAGTTGTATGGACTTCAAGAACTCATTATCAGAGGAAAACATTAAATAGTTATACCTTGGATTTATATAGGTTAGAATATTTCTTATGATCAAGTTTAAATTCTTATAGATTCATTAGACACTCTCTCTCCTCCATCACTACCTTCACAAGCTTAACAAGGAAAAAATCAAATGTATGGTATGACTAGGAGATATAAAGTTCAAAGACAAAACTTTGACCATTTTTATGGGTACTAATGATATTAAATTTAGTTTCTTTTTTTTTCATATTAATGGCCCATAATTTATGAACAATCGTTAAGAGTGATAATAGGTCACTATGTCTTATTCATTCAAGTAGCATTTGGTTTTGATCTTGTTTCTCCACTTTAGAATTTGATGGAGGAGAATGATTTTTTGGAATGTTTTAAGAGGTAAAATATATCATTTAAATTTTAGTTTAATCAACCTATTCAATCTAATGATGTGTCTTAATTAAATGAGCAAGTGCTTGAAACATGTGAAACATATTACCCCTACTACAAGTTTTGGTTAGTCTGAATGGTTGACACTCTCATAAGTTTTTAAAGGCATCATTATTCAATGAAAACCATTAAATATTAGATAATACATGTTTCATTCCTGTAGAAATGGTTCTTGGTGGATAATTCCTTCAAAAGGTGTCATATTCTTGTCCTTGGGAAACATGATACAGTGCATTAACTATCCATCAATGGCTCTTTACAAGTCTAAATGTCAATAATTTATCAAATTTCAATGATAAAAAAATTATTTCATATGAGTATGACATTTATAAGGTTATAGGTCCAATATAGTGAGAACAATATCCAAACATGTACTCTCAATAAGGGTTGGAATGTGTAATGCTCACTCTTATGTCTGCAGACCTATCAATGAGTATTCATGGGTATTAGGTCTCATGATAAAAGTGTTCAAGCCATGAAGATACATCATATAACTCATATAAACTCATTGGAAATTGATTTAATCCATTGAATATAATTAAGGATCATGAATGAATGAAGAAATTCCAACTACTATACAAAACCTTGCATATAAGGAGACCTCATGCATAGACTGTATATGCAAATGAGCAGTTTGGGATTGTATAATGTTTAGTCAGAGGTATATATGATATTTAGACAGTGATAAGGAATTTAAAATGATTTTATGAAACTCCAAGTGAAAGGATCTCAGGAAGTTGTTCCTTAGCAGTTCATGTAGGCAAAAAAAGACCTACAGTTTATAGACCTATAGGTCCTCTTTTTGAACAAAAGGCATTGGTTCATGATAAAAAGAATTGGTTGGAAACATAACTCAATAAAAAATAATATAGGACATAAGTTTCAAGACACTAAATATTTTGAGTTTCATGAAGGATTCAAGTGACTAGTATCATAGTCACTAGCTAAGTTCACAGACCTAATACTCATACACGTGTCTCAGTATAAGGATGATAAGACATAAGTTTGTAAATGATATGAAAGGGTTAAGGAAAATTTTATTAAAATGAGAAGAAACCTCAAATAAATATTAGTCACCTTTAGGTTTTCAATGACCTAATTGAAGAAGGTCATATTTCATGGACTTAACACTGCAATTATCATAATGACCACCTAGAGTTGTATATGTTCAAACATGAGGAGGGTATATGGTTATTTAGATGAAAGTATTGAAAGTTTTAAATAAAGGATATAAAATTAAAATAAAATATTAATAACCTTTGAGTATTTAATGATTTTTTTAAAACAAAACCCCAAAATTATAGTCAAACTCCATGACCATCTACAGGTTGGTCTAGATAACTTAGATTGGTTCCAAGTTTGGAGAGAAGAAAGAGTAAAATTGAAGAGATTTATAGTATAAATTGGATTAAAAAAAAATTTAAATAGGTCTTTTGAGGTCCAATTAACCTAAATTAGAGTTCAAAGAAAAGATGATCAAAGACAAGTTCATTTAAACCCTTGCATACACATTCAAATAGACGTCTACAAGTTTGACTATCCTCATGGAAGTTTTTGCTTGTGCTGAGAGAGTTAAGTGTATATGAGATGTTTGAATGAATTTAAAACATTTTAGGATGGTTTAATTATGGTAATATGGTCTTATTATATCCTCAAACCCAATAACAAAGTTGAGATGTTGAAAACCCTGTCTATCTCTAGTAAGCCTAACACCTCATAGGTAGACCTACAAGGACAGTCATGAGAAGGGTGGTTTTTTGGGTGTAAGATGATAATATGAGAACAATGATAAGTTTTAAATGTTTTCATGGATCTTAATAAGTAACCTAAATACATGAAAAAGTGAGGAGATGTAGATAAGCTTTGTTAAAGCCTAATAGGCATAAATTCAAACCACACAAGCTTGTAGGCATTATATTGTATAGAGGAGGGTATATGAAGAAAATATTAAAAAATAAAGAAAAAAATAAAGAGGTGAATTATTCATTGAAACATATATGAGTTCTTAGATCTTGAAACAGAGAATAAAAGTCTCAAACACAGTCAGTTAGGGTCACTAGCATTGACTTGTTCTTAACCCCTAGGATGAATTGATAAAGGATATAATAGGGTTAGAGAATTAATATGACAAGATAATAATGAGAGGAATTCAAGGTGGATGTAAAATATATAAATATTCCATTTTAAACTCAAACCAAACATTAAAAATTCTCTTTCAAACCTAAAATCTCCTTAACCTCATAAAACACAATCTTATTAGCTAGAGATAAACTTTCTCTTGCTCAGTACTGTACATAGGGTTTAAATGGTGATCCAGTATAATTAGGGATGACAAGAAACCTTATGTACTTAAAGTTCATGGAGTTTTTTAGTTTATTTATGCCCTAGGATTTATGAATCATCGTTAAGAGTGCAAGGCACTCATAGGTTGCAAAGAGACCAATTTTAACCCAATGAGAGAAAATATCATTATAATTCCTTCATATGGATTTATTTAGTGTAAAAATTACTTGAATTACCATATTAAATCCCATTACCACCTTCTCATGTAATTGGTTGGCAGGTGTAGGCTATAGGTGTATGGAAAAGAGCCAAATAAGACTATTTCAAGCTACTTGGGAGGTCTGTACAAGGTGTCAGGAGATCAAATTTGAAATAGAGTATCCTTAGGATGTATTTAAATTGAATAAAATGTTTTTTTAATGTTTCACATGTGTGATAATATTGTATATTTAAAACTTACTCTCTAGGCTTGGACGACTAATAAAGACCTGATTGAAGAAAGAAAAAGGGAAAAAAGGACTCTTCCACTTAGATTCAAGACATGAAATTTGGCATGAAGATGTAAATACATACTAGGTCCTAAAATATGTTTTAATTTTCTCAATATCATTCATACATTATTCTATATAATAAGGTTGACATGTTTTCAGGGTTATAAGGAATGAGGCCAAATGAGAATTTTTGGTGTATAATGAGTTCTTGGGGATAGTTTGAGACCTCCAAATGAGTTTTTTTATGACTAATATGATTTTAATAGGCCATATATGGAGATATAATACCATGGTGAAGATGAATTCAATTTTTTACACTTGTAAGCAAGATTAGCCTAGTGAGACAAAGAGACTTCAAGAAACCTATCAAGAGAATAAGGTGATGTGTCAAAGTCAACCTTTAAAGATTAGTTAAAAGGTGTTAAGAGTAGAGAAAGTATGTAACTAAACATAACCTAATGGTCAAGAGTGCCATTTTTCCTCTCACAATCCAAGGAAATGGTAGTTTTGAAGAGCATGGCAAAGTGTTAAGTAAGGTTTAAAACTTCCATGCCACTTGGAGAAAAAGAGCATCTTCAGTAGAATAACACTTGTCCTTGATGTCCTAATGGGGAAATTTCATACCTCTTTCTTGTTGTAACTCTCTCATGAGACACTTGTATTCCTCTCTCCTATGCCCTTCTCTCTTCTTCTTTCACATTTCTATATATATTAAACCTTGATAGGATATTTGGTATCCTCCACCTGGATATGGTGAAGCCCTATTTAGAGAAACACTTGTATTTTCTTTTGGAATTGAATAAATATGAGTTTTGCCTTTTCATGGCTTGTGTCTAGTAGATTTACTTAGTTGGTTGATGAATGACTAGTGATAGCAATTATTTCCTTTCATTTGTCTTTTTTTAGTATCTCTATGAAAGTAGTAGTCATCTTTATATGTTACATGAGTTTTTCCTCCTCATGGCTTGTGTCTAGTAGATGTTCTTAGTTGGTTGATAAATGACTAGTGATAGCAATTATTTCCTTTCATTTGTCTTTTCTCAGTTATCTCTATGAAAGTAGTAGTCATCTTTATAGGTTACATAGTGTTAATAAAAACTCATGTGTTTGAAAAGTGAGAAACTTATTAGTGAATTTATAGACCTATGGATCAGATTCCTAGTCTATGAACCATGCACTAACATCTATGTGAAACACTCATGCCTAAATACCTTCCTATTTGAGTAGTGAAATTGAATTCATGTTGTAGTTCATGTCTTTAGTGTGTGATATACAGGTGTAGAACCACATATTGGGTGCATCACCTCCATTAGAATAGGTTTCTCTCCTTTTTATTTAAAAGTGTTAGATTAGCGTTTAATCTTAGTGATTCATCAAGGTGATTTATCCCTTTAACCTAGAGATTCACCTCTCCAATAGGGTACCCACAAACTTTAGGTGCTTTTATGTTATATCAAATTTGGAAGGCTTGAACTACCTTCTAAAGGGTGTGAATTTAATTAATAACAATTAATTCACAATGATAATCTTGAAATACATTTAATAAGCATTATTGTGTTCAAAATTATGGTCATAACCCACCATCATCTCACAATTACATGCTACCTTATGAATTTGACCCTCTTAGTTTGTTTTCAAACACTCATAGGAACCTTATGTAGTTTGTGCCAAACAAAATAATTAAATCATACACACATCCCCAAACCTTAATTTAAGTCCTTATATTCATGGTTTGATACCATTGGATTGGGTCCTTTTCTCAACTACAATACAATAGACAAATGAAAATAGATAAATACAGGTGGTAATAACTTGGAAATAATCTATTATTCCTCAATGAATGAATACAATATAATTTTTAGTAAAAATATCTTGTAATGGGTGTAACCACTAACCACCTAAATATTAAATAGGATATATGATTATAATATTATTTTATATTCCTAACAAACCCCCTTGTAAGCTTAAGTCTGCTAAGTTACTAATCTTTTCAACTAATGTGATGTAGATGGTTTGCTAAAAATATGAAAAATTATAAATCATGATGTAATCATTGAATGTGATCCATCTCCACCCATATAATGAAACACACCTAATCATAGTGTGTCCCAATAAACCATGTTTCCAAATAGATACAAAAATGTGATAACCCATTATAATGCCCACAAGTAACCCAAAACCCTAAAAGTGTGTTGTAGATGCACTATAAATCCTGACTATCTTAATATTTTCAAGCTAAACATGTGAACAAATATAAGTCCACAAATATTTAAAAATAATTAAATGTAGACACATGTTGACACATTAAAAACTACCAATATGACATAAAATATGTGCTAAAACTCAAAATATATCGTGAACTATGTTCATGCATAGTCATCAAAACCCCTACAATCAACTCTCCCATATATGCAATGCCAAATTATATAATCTATAATTTATGACATTTCATCAGCATCACTCACTTAGAATATGGATATAAAAATTATTAGGACCTATCACATGTCCCATCCTTAATACTACAATCATTGGGGACCAAATTTTATCCAAATCTATGATAAACTACATTATTCAATAAGTTACAATATCTTGGAACCTCAAATATCGTGCAATGACCAATATGAGTTATTTATAAGTAACACATCTAAGAAAACTCATCACCAATATGAAATCATCTAAATAATAGAGATGTCCAACTCCTCACCAATTTGAATTTACCTTAATAAAAAACATGTTAATAAATATCTGGGTGCATAATTTAGAATATCTATAACCCCATGAAAATATAATATACATCCAAAAACACTGTAGGTAGTGTATAAAATAAAAAACCAAAATTTGACATTCATGTCTACACAAGTCTCTTATCAAACATCAAAAAGATTCATAAGTAACAAGATACTCAACAAATACATAATTTGGCAACTAAATGTCACATGTGAAATTAATTTAGGTGCATAAGTAAACAAATCATAATTTGGTGACTCAACCAAGTATAAATAAAGGTGATCCAGAGCTACAATCATTCAATCCACATCATTTGAAAATAAACAAGTGGAAGTACTCAATGAACCAAATCAACACTACATGATTCAATCAACTATGTCATGTGCAAATCAATAAATCAGGTATGTGCTCGCTAATACATGATGAAAAAGTATCTAGAAATTGACATACATACATACATACACATATTTTTAATATCATAAAAATATGCATTAAACCATGATATTGTTGAAATATTCATAAAGTCATGATCCATATCATAAAATTAAACTCACCAATAAATTTTAAAAAATGAAAATTTGAATCAATAAAACTTAAGAATCTAAATCAACAAATTTGAAAGTATGACGCTCAACATAAAATGTCTAAAAATGACTTCCAATTTTCCCCATGTGTCAAATGAGTGTGGATAAATACTATATATATCCACATGGGAAGGGAAATAGAGAATATAAAGGCTCTTTAATTCAATTGAGAATTATAAAATATATAGGAAAAATGGAGCTGAAGTTTGGGAAATATAAATTTAATCCTTCTAATTTGTCACTCAGGACGTTGGTTGACCACCCTAAATAGGGATACATAGTAAATCAAATTTTTGATTAAAAAAATAGAGTCAGATGATGAAAGTGGAAATTAAAATTATTTCCACTAAAAATAATTCCCATGACATTCAAAGAGATCATATAGTAAAAAAGGCAAAGGGGGTAAAAACTACTATAATAACCATTGACGATAACCTCAAGGTCCTTTAATTTAAAATTCACATTAAGGTGATATCGACGATCGTCAAATAATTTAAGTAAGGGTATCAAAATACATACTTATAGATTATCAAACAAATTGGTGAATTTTCCCATTTTGGTTCTTGTGACTTCTAACAGTGATTAGTGTCCACCCAAAACTCAAATTCTAAAAAGGTAAGAAACAATTTTAGTTTTAAGTTTTATGTTTTTCTTAAGAATGCATAACAAGGTTAAAAATTGTGGGGGATGGGGTCCTCTAATGAACATATTTTCCTAAGTCTCCCAAGAGCCCTCAATATCTATTTAAGGCCTCAAAGGCAATCCTTACAAAACAAATACATATTTAAACTTTTTTCTATGTCTTACGCTCTAAAACATATTTTTTTAAGAAAAGGAAAAAAATTTAGGGGGTTTCTTAAGGGTCAACCCATCCTTAGGCCTTGTAAATAACCCAAAAAATCCAAATTAAAACACTAAGAGATTTGGGTCATTAAAACCTCCCCAAAGGTTGAAGCCTTTAATATAAATATCACTGATTTTATTTAGAAAATAACAATAGATTAAAATTTTTACAATCACCCATCACAAATATTATCTAGGTCAAATTTTAAATTTAGGATATATAACAAGATTAAATGAAGCTTATCTAAATTAAATCAAGGTATATTAGAAATTAACCAGTCTAGTACATAGTTGCTACACTAATAGACCATTACTATTAGATAGTATGTGTGGACAAGGAATAAAATCATAGGTTAATAAACTAGTGACGCTTATGGTTTTTTTCACTGACTATAACCATAAGGGATTTTCTAAACCACATCATCGTCACTTCCACATTATAAGAAATCTCAACAACATGTATAGACTAAGCTCATTGTCATCAATATCGACACAAACAAGATCAACATCTTAATTATGATAAATAATTAATCATCATCAATAGTGAAATGACCCTCTTACATGATTTAGACAATAGGTGAACCTCAAATAGCCATTTAGAATGAGCTATCTAGTTAAAATATGCATAACTCATAGAATCTATAGAGGATCTCAAAGATAACAATTCTCAAATGAATATGTTGAACACATGATTGAAAAGGATGTATATGAAAATAATCACTAGAGTTATGACACAGATATCTACAATGACAGTTTTTTTGAACTTCATGTGTTTTAGTAATTTTTTTTAATACCAAGACAACTCATTAAACTTGACTTTAATAAGATAACCAATAGATGCAGACTCAATTTTTTTTTTTTTAAAAAGTACCTCCATATAAAAATATAATGGGTTTTGAATACTATAGTATACAAATGCTTGCATCACCTTTAAAATCTAGACCGATACAACTTTTATAAGGTTTCATTTTTTACTAGATACACATAATAGGTGCATAATCAACAACAAGACCATAAACATGTGTAAGATTTATAGTTGTTTTGGACAGAATTTGAACAATCTTAGGTGTAAAAATGAAAGAGACTTTAAATTTTGGATTGAATTTAAGCACAATAGGATGTTGAACACTAGTGAATGATACATTAGTGTTGATTAAAGTGTTTACAATGGGGGAGGATATAGCTTGTTTGTTCTGAACATCTGCTTTAGTTTTTAGTAGATTTATCTTTTTTCATAGAAAAGAGTATTATTGGAACAATTTAATGAATGTGGGTTGAAAATTCTACCAACATTAAGATATCATGTTTGTCACATGACTATTATTTAAATGAATATATAAGGACAATATTTTTATGAATAGTTTACATACCCCATGTTTTAGATTTAATGATAAGAAGACAAATCTAAATAATATAACACTATCTAATTTGGCTTCAGTGGAAAATGTTCAAAATTAAAAAAAATATGCATGTAATATGAAAATATCAACAAAATCCAATCTAAAAATAAGACAATGACAATTGAAAACTGAGTTTATTAACACTAAAAATGATTGTAAAATAAAAACATACATTCATTATTTCCCAATCACTATTTGCCTCTTTATTGAAATTTGTGTAAGAAAACTTACATCATTAAAACACCATATTTCTTTGTTATTAATACATTTTGCTTAAAAAACTCATACGAGGGGACCTAAAATCACACAAATGACTATTCCATAGATCTAAAATATTTGAAAACATTAAAAATGATTGGTTACATGATTAGTTCTAAGAAAAATGTCAATTACATGACAAATGTACTAAAAATGAATTTGACAATTATATTTTCAAACATTGAACTTGACTTACATTTGCATGCCAATTTGAAAATAGTACATTAAAAATTGTTATGAGTAATATTTGAACTTCCAACCTTTACTTCACAAAAATTTGAAAATAATATATTAAAACCAACCTCTACCTCATACAAATTTGAAAATAGTACATTATTAATTATTATGAATGAGATTTAAATCCATAACCTCTACCTCTTTTTTAAAATGTTTTAATATTGATTTTGGAAGCTAACTCTTAAATGTTCACCTTCCAAAACAATGGAACTTTTTAAATAAGTAAAAAATGCATGCCCATGCCCATCACACTTCTACTGGTCACTTTGGTAAAATTTGAGCACTCAAATCTAGAAATCTATGTTGGATGTGGATACACAGGTTTTTTCTTGGAAAATTTTGCATTATAAATTGTCTATTGATAAAAAATTAAAATATTTTAGGATTCAAGCATCTAAATGCTCATTTTGTCACTCTCAAGAAAGTATAAAACATATCTTTTAGGAATGTTCCTTTACTCAAAATCAATGGAAAGCTATTTTTAATGGTTTACCTACTATTTTTGAACATCATTTAAACTGGAAAGAGGCTATGTTAGGCTTGGGTGTTCATGATTTTATTACTAACTATATTAAACAGGTTATCCTCATGCATATTTGGAAGACCAAGTATAAGGTGATTTATTCTAACTCCATATATCCTCAGGAAGGTAGCACTGTAAGGGTTTACTCTGATGTCTTTCTGAGAATAAATTACTTATTTTTGCAGTTACAAAAGGTGGCAAAGAAAGATACAAAACTAGGTAGTCAACTTCAACATATCAATCTTTAAATGTCAAATTTGCAAAAGGACAAGATGTAACAAATTAGCTATGGGCATCCCTGGGTTTGTTGGGCTTGAAGAACTATGTTTTGCATTAGACTTAGGCATTTTGATGGGTCTGTAACAACTTGTTGGACATATGGTTTAATTCTTGGTCTATTATTTTGCCCTTCTGGAAAGGCACCAACACTTATTTAGTGGATTTTTTATCACAGTATGTTGATTTTTAGTTAGGTTTATGGCAGCGGTAGTGTATTTGTTGTTTCTTTACAGCCTGTTGTGTTGTTATAATTGTTGTATGCTATTTTACAATCCTCTTTGGATTATTTTTTCTTGTAAATTGAATTATTTCAATACAAAAAAAAAATATGTGTGATAATAATTTGGAAATAATATATTATTCCTCATTGAAAATAGATAATACAATGTTTGGTAAAAAAAATTCCTACTTGTAATCATTAATCACGTAACTATTAATTGGTAATAGTTTCCTATAATGAATAATTAGGACATAGGATTATAATATTATTTTGTAATTTTAATAGGTAGTATCATTATTTGATATTGACATGACGTGATGATAGTGACCCTCTCTAAACAATGATTAATTTTTAAAATAAAATATTTTTTAAGGATCAGTCTATCTACCTGACATGTTGGTGGCATGAGAAACTATCCAATTAGACTCATATGTATATAAATTAAGGTTTTGATTGATATGAGACTTGAAACTTATCTAGTACACATCTATATACTATTGGATATTGAGAAAAATGTCATTATTCCTCCTAAATTCAAAATTAATTACTAGGAGCAATCATATGTCATGTTTGAAGTGCACCATATCTAATTCAAAGAAAGCATTATCAAGTATCAAAGTAAATCGTTAGTTGCATTCATATGGAAAAGGAACGTAATCATAAAATCACACTAAGTGGGAGAACTATGTGTGGCTTGATTTGTATCTATGGAGCATCAAATACATAAGTAGTTGCCAATTATCAATGAGGTTGATTGGGCTCAACTTAGTTCATTACACTCCCTCTTGGCAAGTTTCTATCCCTCACAAGCAAACATAGGTTTTCAAGGTGAAGGAGGTTGATTTCACGAGTTATGTGCATAATTAAGTTTCATCATCACATATTTAAATATTTTAGAGACACGTAAAGGTGATTGTATGATCACAAACCCTTTTTACCACATATATCACTACCAACCACCACATATTACTATCAACAGTGAAAACTGACCCAAATCTAATGGAATCAACCTTGTAGATATAGAGATATAGTTCCAAACCTTGATTAACCATAGGTTTGGTTTAGTCTATTTTCCACTAAAAAGTCACTTAAAGTGAGACAATCAGTCAAAAAATCTAAGTACTTATCCCTTTATTATACTTAATATATTTATAATATTTGGTAATTTCAAATCATTAGTGTTCATTTCAATATTTTACATTTAGATTTGTGATTAAATACAATATTTGGTAATTTGAATCTAGATGTTAATTTATTTATTACTTAGAGTAATTAATTCATATTAATCCAAATTCGGGTGAAATAAATTTCCATGGTTACCCTATTTACATCATGGTGATAGGAAGAAGTAGGTAGGCCTACTAATTATGTCAAACAAATGGTAATCCACATCTACTTCGATAGTCCTTTGGGAATAAAAAAATGACTACTTGATTTAGGGCTCCACCACAAACCTCAAGCACTAAACAAAGTCAAACATAAGGTTTGAATTTTAACATCGTGAAATGGCCTTATCCATCATATTTCCTTGGTTATGTGCACATCAACAGAAACCTTCTAGTGTGTATAAATGAAAAAGGGCATGAATAACTTTTATTAATACCAAGTTATGCAAGACACCTACTAAAATATAAAATATAAAGGGCCCTTCCAATTTATCTAAGGAAGTATCCTTTTTATCTCTTCTAATTCTTGATAGAATCTATCTTTAATAGACGATAGGGAAAAAAAAGTTCCTCAAAATCTTTCAAATTTTGAGAATATTGGAATTTATTTGTCCATTATTTAATGTACTTCATTCATAAAGGTTTGCTACTTTTACAACACAAAAATAAGGTTGTCCATTCTAAGAATTATTGTAGAAATTTCATAAACTTTGATATCTAATTATGGGAATGATGGAACCCCCTTGATAAGGTTTCAAGAGCTGAGGATCCATATAAGTAAGTGAATGGATCCAATATACATGAATTTATTTTTTATAAAAATAGAAAATATAAATCCAAACAAGGAAAACAATTCCATTTGTATATATGCCCTTCCATCATGGATCATTCCATTAAGTTAAATGGAAGGATGGATCAATAATGTATAAAATTAATCCTATTCCATAGAAACCATTAACATCACAATATTGCACCCTTCAAAATAAAGGCACATGTCAGGCATTGAAATGTGGAACAATTCATGGAGGGTTTGCTAGGATCCCATACTCTAAAGAAAATTTACTTGTGGTACTATAATTTTGGTAGATAGATGCACACTAACCTAAGCAAGCTAGAACTTATGCTTTCATAAAACCTATGACACATAACAAAAAATGGTACTTGTGATTTAACTTGGAATGAAAAATATCAAAACATCACAAAGGGTGCTTGAACTATGGTATTTGATAAGGTTCAAGGATCTACATTCATGAGGCTCATGAAATTGATTGGGGTACTATCATACCAAATAAGGTTTACATTGTGAACTCATAACGTCTTATTGAATGGATCATCCCTTCAACTAATGAGAAGTAGGTGATTTCTAGGTAACACACACTAATAAATAAGGCCCCTATAAAATTACTTATAACTAATTCTTAATTTTAAAGGTTTAAACGTTACATTAGTATGATTACCTATAATTTATCTCCCTAAGAATAATATAGTGAAACCTACAATTTATTTTTGGCATTTCATGAAACTTTCATGACAATAGATGGAAAACTAGTAAAAGACATGGAGAAGAACATCCTATGATGAAAAAAAAGTTAAAATATAGCCATAAGGGGCCCCAAAGACAAAACTATCTCCACTAGGAACTCACATAAGTGAATGTTAATGTAGGTATTTTCCCACTATGTAGTTTTACCTACATGGTCTAATTATATTGCTTAGATTAATAATAGGTAATTAAGGAAAATGTACTTTAAATCAATTTCTATTTTTGAATTGAGTTAATTACCTTTCTTGGTGACTTAATTCTTTACTATATAATTTACCTTCCTATGTACTTTTTGGCTACTAAATGAATGCTCATTAATGAAACTTTTGGTTGTGAATACAAAGTTATTATATTTGAGTTGTTCATAATTTCACTACTCCATATAGGGTTTTATTTATGTATTTTATCCTCTCCTTATTAATCCTCAATTTTGATTCACTCTGACATGGTATCAAAGATTTTATAGTAGCCTAATTCCATTTCTTCTATTGTGAGATCTAGAACTCTAGCTCATTCATGTTTTTTTATTGATTTTAGTTTTCAAGGTTTTGGTGGGATTTATAGAAAAACTATGAAAATTTGTACCTCAAGAATTTTCAAATTAAAAATTAGATAAAATCATTAAATTTATAAGGTGTCAAAATGCTATGAACAACTGTAAACATGACTTAGTTTCAAGACATGCACGTTTTGACCATTTTGGAGGGTTTGAAGGCTATTTCTTAAAATTCTATAAAATATGTACATCTAGTCATTTTGAGAAAAACAAATTTATGTGTTTTTTTGGGTTTGTAAAAAAACCAAGTAGGTCCTTGTTATTTATAAATTTAAGGGGTTTTTAACTTTGGTGGAGTTTCTACCCCCTATAAGCGTTGTGGTAGGTTTTTTCCCCTTGGCAAACATTTCAACCCTTTCCATCACCTTCAATAGGATTAAAAAGATGTTCTCCCCTCGGTAGATATTTTTCATTACTCAACCACCACTCAAAATCTATGACCATTTCTCACACACACTATGGGATCCGATCCCCTTGCTTGCACTGATGTTAGACTCTAACCTCCTTATTTTCACCACCATCAGACTTTGAGACCATTTCTTGCATAGATGTTGGATCCTAACACCCTTGTTTGCACACATAGTAAACTATGACACCCCCACTTACATGGATAACAAAATCATACACCCTTGCTTTCATGCATAGTAGAACATGAAATGCATGCATGAACACATAGCAATTATACCACCCATGAAAGTTACCTAGGTGGACTTTGACCCCTCTAGAAGCACATCACAATCTTTACACACCTAAATTTCACCTAATGATAGTGACAAAGACATCAAATTAAATATAGTGACGTAAAACACTATTAATTATCAAATTGGAGGAAATTTTAGAGTGACATCACTTCCCTATTCAAATCACAATGTTAATTGACATCATCAAGGGGGCACTCATCCTAGCCTGTAGCCTTTGGTCACATGGGAGTTTAGCCCTTGGTCACAACAAAACCAATAGGTCTTAAATTTTCTATGAAAATTCGAGTCAATTTTGTTTTTACACAACAAAATTTATGCAAAGTGAAGAATTATTTTATGAAAGCAAGAAACACTCAAACTCACATAAATTTTATCCAATAACACCTTTTCAAGTTTTTTTTTTAATTACAAGTTTTTTCAATCTATATATTTTGTCACTTGGATTTTCACCCATTGAGGAGATGCCTAGATCTCTTCATTCAAGTGGCACAATGGAAACATCTCTCTTGTTGTGAGCAAAAATTTAGTGAGATGAATCTCTAAAAGGGCTAGTTCCCTTGATGCACTCTTTGAAGTACTTTATTACCTATTAAATTTGGATGAAAGGGGTTAAGGAAACAACTAAGAAAAATAAAGGTAATGCACCAAATTTTTATTTCCTCCTATTGACTAAAACTATTCTACTTAGATCCAAACAAATATTCTTTCACATAAAACTCACAATTCAAGTTGTATTGTCACATCAATGTTTCATATGCTAGATTCAAGAGGTATTTTTAAGCTTAGGAGTGTAATAGATTATTTATTTATGGAATAAATTCATTAACCACTTATAATAAGCTTAAACACTTAGAAAATAAAACTAAAAAAGACATGTAATAATTACCTTTCTGTACTCTAGGTGAACAATTAGGGATAACATGTTAGAAAAGATCATCTTCTACTAGATAAGACCAAAAAGATTGAAATAACTCTAAATTATATATCATGTAAGTATGAAAAATAAATTTTTTATTTCTTCAATATTCATTTAAGTGAAAAATTGGCTAGGGTTTCACCATTAACCAATGGAGGTTGCTAAAAAGAGCCAAAAGAGTCAATATTTATAACCTTTGAGAGAAGAGTAGGACAAGGGAAGTCCAAAGGTCACTTGGATAATTTTAAATCTAATAAAATAGGTTATAATTACATTATAAATATATATGTAATGAACCATGAAATTTTAAGAGACCCAACTGTTCATGCAAGTCATGAAACTTATGAAAAATGACATAAAACTCCCAGTCTTGGCTCAAAAAACTACCTTCATAATTTAAACCTATTTGAACATTCCAAAAATAACTATAAATAGGTATAATTAATGGGATGATATGGAGGTATTTTATACATGCCTCTCCATGCATTGGTTCTAGTCCTAATCATCAGGAATCACCTAAGAGGAAGCCATCACTACCTACAGTCTAAAAACTCCTCTTTTCTACCACCCCTCACACATGGCCTAAAAAATAGCATACATTTTCCATGAAAATACATGGGAAGGAGTGAATGAAACTTGAAAAGACTATCCATGGTCTTAGACTACTTAGGTACACCTTAAAATGGCTCGCACTTGGAGTTTTCACCCTTCTCACTCTTGTGTCCACTATACCAGTTTTGACCGGATGAGATGAGAGCTCTAGTTTGGACACTTAAGATTTTTTTATTGGAATAAAATATCCATATGGATTAATTAAATTTTTTAATCTTCCACCCAAACTTGACTGCATCCCTTAAAACCTCTTGTAGCCGAAAAAACACAAAAAATGGTCAAAACTACCCTATTTTCACCCTGTTCATACAATTCCATATAGCTCAAAGGTATGGGAGGAATCATGAGTGAGTATTATAAAAATTAAAATAGTTTCCATGTTAAAACTATGTCATCTAGATAGTTCTCCAACCTTGTTTTCTCCATCGAGTCCTGGCTGAGGGTTTAGTAGGGTTTTAGGTAGTTTTTGGTCTTAAGCTTTGTTCATAAAGCTTTGACATTGGAATTGAAAAAAATGTCATAAAAATTATTATAAATGACCCCCAATAACCTCTCTAAATTCCTTTGTTTATGATTAAAATCCTTATAAAATATACGAGAACTTGAAGACACCCCATTGAGCTTGTTTTCCTCTTTTCCTACATGCTTAGACTATCTCAGGTTTAGAATTATATTTCCTATCAGTTATTATTCATAAAAAAAGATAAAAAATGTATAATTACACCTCATAAACATTATACCAACATTTATACCACTCACCAAAATCTAGAAGTGATGATGGACCCCCAATTGGCCTTAGGCTTCAACCTAGCCTAACAGGCCTATCTACACCTTTGAGGATATAGACCTTCCTATAAGGCTTATCACATTTTTGGGATGTTATTCATGATTAATTATATGTTTTTCCACCTAAAAATTCATCATAAATCCTTACAAGTACTCATTTTCTTCCCTTCTTCCTTTTACACCGATTAGACCTAGTTAGGAACCTTGGGGTTTGACTGCATATTGTTGTCCACCAACCCTTTCTAGTGTTTTATCATAAATATTGGGATAAATTCATGTTTTTTACATGTCAATATAGGTCACTACATCATCCATATTCATCACATGATGCTTCCAAGGCACCCAACACCCATTTAGGTCACATTCTCTCCCTTTTTACCTCTGTGCAGGCCTGAAAGTGGCCTACCTCTAAGACAAAATAAAGGATATGTGCCATAATTTTTAAGGAAACAAACTTAAATTATGGTATTATTTGGGTCATGAGTACCCATTGGAAAAAAATTTAGGTCAAAATGACATATCTAGCACCTTCAAACATATAAAACCTCAAAGCAAACTTTCAAGCATGGAGTGTGTGTAGAAAAAGGCATGTGGACTATATTTTTCATCATTTGAGCCCTTCATTTTATTAGTTAGAATTAGTGAGAATTAATTAAAAGTTTAAAAATCATGGTATATTTTCTTAAATCCCATTCATCACTCTAACCTACTATAAACCTTCTTTCATTCTTGAAATCTCAAGACTACATATTAGACCTGACTATTTTTCCTATTTCCTTCCTCAAGGATTACCTTCTCAATTACAAATAAAATATCATTAGGCATATTAAACATGTTAATTTAATTAAAATCATGCTTATGAAGCTTTTTATTCACTCAAAACACTCTTTTCCTTTATATTATCCATTTCTACCCATTAGCAACATGGCTCCCTAGTTCACTAGTACAAACTACTATCCTTGGCCACTGAGAAGAGTGGATGAGATATTGAATGGGTCTTGGAGTGTATGTAAAAAAATCATTAATAAATCATGGGTCATCTCAATTTTATTTCAAACCTTCTCTCTTCTATTAAACACCTTCATCTCTTTATCTCATCTTCATGTCCAAAACTACAACATGGTGGCTATAGGTACACACAGGGGTCTAAGAGGAATTTTAAGTTTGTTTCATCATGTTTGCAGCTTATGAGTTACTTAAATACCTTCATTGAGGTGGTCACATGCTTTATTATCAATCTGATCTCCCATTTGGCCTTCAGATGCACTTTTGATCCTAAAAAATGAATCCACTATTTGTTGATTGAGACACCCTAATTTTACCCCTGCTTGTAGGTGCCATTTGATCTTTAAGCTTGGGTTATGATGCTTGAGAACCTCTCTTAAACCATTTTTTGGTCAAAAAGTTCATTCTTAAACTTAAACTCACCTTTGAAATTCCTAAATCACCATTTGGGTATTAATATTGGGATCTTTGTTCTATACCCTATTGTAGGTGTGTGGTTTTTCCATAGAAGGGACACCTAGGCACTCATGAATCTTGGAAATCATTCATCAACCTTAACTGATGGTGTCCATGTCATTTTTATACCATATCACTATCTAAAATTCTCTAGCCATGAAGGGTGTGTTCATTGTTTCTCCTATGATGTCAAATATCATTCAAACTGTCAAACCTATAGATAAGACAACATGCTTTCAGTGTTTTTAAGGGCCACTTTGAGGCATTCAACTTCCCCCTTGCACTGACCTTATAGCCTCCATTCTTGGCAGATATATTTTCTATACTAGATGTCATAGAATTCACCTCTTTATATGCTATGAGACCTTATGTAGCATCATTATAGGATGTCTACAAGAACCCTTCAGACCTCTATTTTGATATTTTAGGGAAGGCTTCTGAGAATTCAACATTTCAACTTTTCAATATAATTACACACCTCTTTTTCCCATTTGCCACTTTTTATGGGTCTATCAAGGATTTAATATCATACCAATATTTCAAGGAGGTGTCAAATTATTTCATTCTCTCCATACAAACATTTTGGTCCCATGTTTAACCACTTAGAGGTCGATATTTGATGTACAAACCATGAGTTGAATATAAGTAGTATGAAGACTATCTATGACTATGAACCTTGTATGCTTTCATCCAACATTCCAATAAATTTTTAGTAATCCTAATAATTTGGAACCATGTCAAGATTTACTCCCCTCAATATCATGTCAACAATGGCTCTTATAGGTATGTATTGGTTGTGTGTAAACATTGAGTGTGGAAAATAGCAACAAGGTGGATAAAAGGCCTCATGGGCAGCTCAAACCTATTGTAAACTTTTCAAATGCATGATTTTCACTAGGAACACCTTGAAACAAGTTCCAACACCTCTTTTCCAATGTGAAACCACTTCACACATCTAGAATAAAGTAGGCATAAGCATCTCATGATTGTTTTAGCATGATGAATAAGCTTGGGATCACACTTTCACCTTTTCCAAACATCTCAATGAGCTCTTTTCAACTCATAATGGCTTATACAACTAATAAACCATGAATACAACTTCAATAACAATATGAAAAATCCCATACATGTGACTGTAACTGAAGTTAGGCATGGAGTTGATAATGGGGAATGATAATATTGCAAGCTACCCAAGACATGAGATGGTGAAACAAAAAAATGGAATGAGGTAGTTTTATGACCATGAGACCTATGTAACACTATATTAAACTCACGTGAAACCTCTGAATAAGACCACATTTTTTAACAAAGTAAAATTGACTGAAACCTCACAGTGGTGACACCTTCCAAAAACATAGACTAAATTTCTCATCTATATATTATGAAACATGAAACTAAGAATGGATACCATCTAAAGAGGTAGCCAAAATAATTTTAAGTCAACATCACCAATTGGTTCAGATGGATTTGACCAAAATTGAGTGAAACCTATAGGGTGTATGAAATAATTAGCATAAAAGTACAATTAACTTCATGAGGATAATTCATGAAGCACATGCCACCATTATTTGAAATATTTATATGTAAATGATTGTATTTTATATTTATACAACCTCCTAAAAGCATTTATCTTGAAACCTCTTCAACTGTCTGTATCGAGCAAAAACTTGAAGGACACTTTTGTGTCTCTAAAAATGTAGAAAAGAAGCAGAATGGTTTTGGCCTCAAAATGACATTTCAAAAGCCAAAAAAACATATAAATGAGTGTTAATAAGATGAATAGGCCCTCCAATATCTTCTCCCACATGACACAGTTCCCCATGGGCCATATAAGTGCCCTTTTGTCTTTTTTTTAGTTATTTCTTGAATTTCAGTTAAGGAAACTACAATATTATGATGTAACTAACATCCTTGATAGTTATAATGACCTATTGGATGTTTTAAAGGAAAATAGGAAACTTTGTCACCTTGGGAACCATGCCACTTGCATTTATGACCCTTAAAAGCCCACTAAATGACCCAAAATGACAAATATGCTAATGAAACCATGAATAAGGATAGAAATACATTATATAACATGAATTTATTCATAATATAGCTTATGACAAAGATTTAGACCCATAGAACATCTAAAAAACAATTTTTTTACCTATCGGGGTCTAAATTTGACCTAAAAGTCAAATTTGGTTGACAAATTGGTGACTCATAGGGGTAGTATGCTTTCTATACTAAGGACCAATAGCCTTATCCTATCATGGGATAATATATTCAATGAGTTATTGAACAAAACTAACAAGTAATTTCCTAAAACACACATAAAATTACCACAACACACCAAATAAACACAAGACAAAGCAAAACACAAACAAGACTCACACATGTATATAAGCACTTAGGGAAAATAAGGAAACCAACAAACTATGTACAAAGAGAGAGAGAACCTTAGTATAAATGTTTGAGATATATCCCATTTATTAGGATATGAAGCTCCTCTCCATCCAACTTTGAGAGTTGGAAAGTATTGTGTTTCTTACATTGGGTGATAACATAAGGACCACTCCACAAAGTATCAATATTTGTGTATTTTATGGGTTTAGCCCTATCTTCATCCCATTTTATAATAATTTCTCCCTCTTGGAAACTTCTTGGCATGGATTTCTTGTCAAAGTATCTCTTTGTTTAATCTTGGTGAGTTCTCATAGTTTGCATAGCTTGATCTTTTATCTCTTTAAGCTCCATCAACTCACATAATCTGACTTTCATTATTTCATTCTCCATCAACTCTACTGATAAGTGAGATCCAAGGCTAGTAACTCAAGTGAAATAGGTAGTCTAGCTTCTCTCCCATAAACAAGTGTATATGGTGGGTTTCCAATTTCTCTCTTTGGGGTAATCCTATCAGTCCAAAGAGTTGTCTTCAACTTGGAATACCAAGTCCTTTGGTTTTCCTCCATTGTCCTCTTTATGATCTTGATTATATTCCTATTGGTGGACTCAGATAGTCCATTCCCTTGTGGATAGTATTTGGAGGAAGTACTAAGATACATGCCATGCTTAAAAGCCCACTCACTTGTCCTCATTCCAAGGAAAGCCAATGCATTATTTGAAATTATTTTTGAAGGAGCCCCAAAACTTGTCACTATGACTTCATAGAAGTCTAAAACTAAAATTTCATTTGCTTTCTTGATAGATACAACCTCCAAACATATTGTAAAGTAATCTGTAGCAGTAAACACCTAGTTGTGACCAAAACTAGAAGGTGGTTTGATTAGGCCTATGAAATCTAGACCACATTGTATAAAGGGTTGGTCAACTTGATTGGATGAAGAGGTAAGGAAAAAATATTTTTTTTTACCATCAAAGAGATAAATTTTTTGACACTTCCTTACCCAATCATGGGTTTATTTAAACAAACTAGGCCAAAATTATCCAACTCTCATATTCTTAGAGTAAAGTGACCACTAGCTGGTCCATCATGAAACTCAAGAAATATTTTCTCAAATTGATCTAATTAAAAACACCTAAATAACAAACCAGAGAAGTCCTTCCTAAAAAAAACACCATCAATAATCAAATAAGTAATAGATTGCAATCTAAAGTACCTTCTTTTAGCTCTATCTAGACCTTGTAGACACTCACCGATTTGAATAAAATGGATCATATCTTGTGTCTAACTCCTCATTGATGGAGGTGAAGCTTTCATAGGGTCATCATGAAGTGTTAAAAAAACCTCTTTTTGTTCCTTAAATACTAAATTAAGATTCTCACATAACCCCTTCCCTTTCACCAGCTTGGTTGTCTTGATTTCTACATCATACTCCATCACTTTTGTGATCCAACCAGTGCTTTTTTCATTCAAATCTATGCTCAAAAGGAAGTCTTTGAAACTAGGATCAAGTAACAATATGTGAATATTTTTTTATATATAACATATGCCTAAACTTATTTAGACTTATAACAACTGAAATTACTTGTTTCTCAACATAGGTGCATCTTACCTTATAGCCTTCTAAACATTGACTGAAGAAGGTAATAGGCAGCTCCAAGTTTTATTCATTTGATTTAGTTAGAGATTACCTCCTCATTTACAAATGTATACAAGTTCAAATCCTTTGAGAAATTAGGACTTGCAAGAGTTGGAACTTGGGTAATGGCTTGTTTAATCTCTTCAAAACTCTCCTTCCTTCTTTTTATCCAAGTTAACACTTCATCTTTCCTTAGCATAGAGGTTAAAGGCTTGAATAAATTTTTTTTAAAAAAAAATGAGTGAATCTCCTTATGAAATTAATTTTCCCACATAAAATTTTCAAACCTTTCTTGTGTTTGGGCAAAGCTAATGCCAAGATTGCACTCACCCTTTCAGGATTTATGGATAAGCCCTTCTTTGAGACAACGTGTCCTAAGAGTTTACCTTCATGGAAAACAAACACACACTTATTTTTTTGTTATGAGAGATTTTAAACTCTTTAAAAATCTACCAAAGGAAATTCAAGTGATCCTTTGCATCCTTAGAAAAAACTATGATATCATCAAGATACATCAACACAATGTCATTTATTAGTCCTTGAAAAGCCATATCCATTGTACATCAAAATGTATGTCCAACATTAGACAATACAAAAGGAATTTTATTATAAGTGTATATACCCTATTCATTAGTAAAGGCTGTCTTATATCGGTCACTTTCCTTCACCAAAATCTGATTATACCCAAAATATCCATCAAGGAGAGAAAAGCTTTCACTACCTACCATAACTTGCAAAATTTGCTCCATGGAAGGAAGAAGATAATGGTCCTTCAAAGAAACTCTATTCAAGTTCATAAAATAAACACATAACCTAATTTCCAAATTCTTCTTCCTAACAGGGACTAAGTTTTCGAACTAAGATAAATGCTTAATAGGAAAAATGATTTTGGACTTAATCAACTTAGTAAGTTCCTTCTTTATGAGAGGCTCAATATTAGAATTGATTGGCCTTTGTCTTTGCTTGATAGGCTTAGCATTCTCATCTAGATCTATGGTATGTTGAGCTAAGTTTGGATCAAATCCCTTCAAATCACTATATTCCCATGCAAAGACATCAAAAAACTCCTTGAATAACTCAATGAAAGCATATTTTTCTTCACTAGTACATACTTTTCCATGTGTAAGTAACTTATCCTTGAAGATTTGTAATTTCTCATATTTTTCTCTCTTAGTAGACATGCTTACCTTTTATTTATTTAATTGATAATCATCATTGAAGATACTCTCAAGTGTGACTAAGCCTTTAGGAAGCTTATTTATCTTCAATTAAAAAATATACCCTTCATATTGCTGCTATAGTTTGGACTAATTCTTGGAGGAAAACTTAGCCTCATATTGTAGAAAAAGTTCTATTTGTTGGTCACTATCAAAAAATTACCAATTAGTGACATTATTAGGTATGGAGGGCCTTACAACCACCTTGAGATGTGGTCAGTTCTTATCTTCTCTTATTCTTTTTAGAACATCAAATTGAGCTCCAATTACTGCCAACCTATCAACATGTTTGTTATCTTCTCTTGGGTTGGATTGGATGTTGAAAGATTGGAAATCCTCCACAAGATTTTATAATCTCTACTTATAGGACTTAAGCAAAGAGTTATTAGTCACATTTTGTCCTCTTACTTGATTCACAATCAACTCACTATCACCATACACTTGTAACTCTTTCACACCTTTTTTCCTAGCCCACTCAAGGCCATGAATGGAGGCCTCATATTCTGACACATTATAAGTACAATAGAAATGAAATGTGAAATTAGAATAGTACCTTTCCTTAGATGGGGAAACCAACATTGTCCCATCACCTACCCCAACTTGACTTCTAGATCCATCAAAGAATAGTTTCCATAAACCATCCATGTCTTCACTTAAATTCATCAAGCTCAGCATGAAAGAATCCTCTTCATGAATGCAATACAATCCAAGACTAGCCTCCTCTATGAATTTGTAAGGATCATGCTCATAATGTTCATCTCCCTATTCATCTAAATACAAATTAGAAACTCCTTCAAGAGAAGATGTTGGAGATTGATCTATGTGAAATTCCTCCTCATCAATAATGGCATAACTAACATTTTTCACTTTAGGCATGTAAGGATATAAGTGATTGTGATGGATAGGCTCTGATTCAATATTCACCTTAGTACCATACTTTGTCCTAAAAACCATATATGACCAATTGGCTACCAAGTATCCACCTATCTTAGCTGTAAACTATCTTGACAAACAAAGAGCAAATTATGGGGGTAAATGTACCACAAACACACCATGAGGGATAGAAGAGTGGGACAAACATGTAAAATTAGATTCAAATCCTTGACTAATCCCAAGGTCTTTGTTGGTGATCCATCCAATTGTAAAACTCCTTTAACCATTAGTTCATACTTGAGGCCTAGTTTATCTACTATACACTTGGGCATAACTAAATTACTAGCCCCACTATCTATGATGTAATTTTGAACTAAGAAATCATTAATAATCAAGGATAGGTAAAAATGAGTCTTATTAGTCTTCTTCATTTCTCCATTAGTGGCTTTATTTCTATTCACCAAGACAACATTCTCATTCCTGGTTGATCCAACTAGCTTACCTAGTCCTTGCAATTCCTTTTGAAGCATATCATTTTATCCTAGTATTTTCAATGAATCCCACAATGAGACATTCATATGTAACTTATTCATCTTATCCATAACATTAATAGAAGGATTAATCACCTTAAAAGTCTCTTTGGAAGAACTAGTACCTTGTGATGTAGCTTATGAAGGTGGATGTGTATGAGCAAGCCTTACATTCTAAAACTTTTAATTTTATTACACTTTAGGGGATGAGTTAGACCCACCCACAATTTGAGATGATGTATGAGTCAAAATATGTCATTTATTATCCCCTTGTGTCTCTTCAACAACCCTCTTCTTAGACCTAGTGTTAGAGGACACACTAGTATTCACATTACTTGAATTCCCCAAATGATTGATGGCATAAAATTCTCCCTCCACGTGATATATGAGAGTAGAATAAAATTGTTATTTTCCATTTTCCATTCTAATTTTAATTCCACTTTGCATTGGCACCTCAAAATTTAAAACTTGAGATGCTTGATTACTTTGCATAGTCGTGGCTTGATTATGCATCTCATTGGCATATGCAACTTGGTCTTGATTTTGTTCATAGGGAGGATAGCATGGTTATTCTTGAACTAAGTTTTTTTGAGTGGGAAAAATTGATTTATAAGATGATGGAGCATTAGTATTGTAACTTTGGTAAGGTCTAGCTTGAGTGATTTGACCTTGTCCTTGATCATTACCTTAAAAAGAAGGCCTATTTGTTTTCCTAAACTGATTGTAGGACTGATATGGCCTATAACTTTGAGCTTGATCCTTTTAAGGGAAACCAATTCATTAGTAACACTTTGGATAAAAGTCTTTACTTTATGAATCTCATTGGTAGGGACAATGGCAGACTTTTCTTGACAAGGCAAAGGAGCCAATGTATGTAAGGTAACTTAACTAGGAGGCTGAAAATTAGGGAACAATGGCATTGGTAGTCTAGGATCAATCTTCCCTACTTAAACAAGATAATTCTTAGAATTTATGGCTATCTCATAGGTATCAGGTAGTGTACTCCCACCCATGGATTGAATCATCATGGACACATCACTATTCAATGCTTTTAGATAGTATAAGAAGGCATAATTTGGGGTAGGTGTCACAAGGGTTGGGATCCTATCCCATGTTTTTAAATATCTAGTGTTAAAATATTGCATAAAATTTTGTGGTTCCTTCTTGATTGTGATCAATTTCTCATCTAGTTATAGATGATTAGTCTTCTCTCCAAGCCTCTTAGTTCTTAGATCTCCTAGTTCATCCCATGAACCAATAGATTTTTTAGGTAGAGTCCTATACAAATTTAAATCTTTCCCTTTGAAAGAAAATGCTAATAACCTAATATCCAAATTATCTTGAGTGATATTATGTATATTGGGAAATTTTTCTATGTTTATAATGTGTGCAATGACAGTGATATGACCCTCTCCACTGAAAGATGGAACACTCTTAAGGGTTGCTCTAGGAATTTGGTCAAATTGGGCAAGATTCAAAGGAGATGATCTAGTGAAAGGTAAAAAAGGTTGGTTTCCATCCATATAAGAGTGTATACTATGGGTATCAAAGGTTTGACTTACTAGGAACTTGGACTTGTTAAACACCAACTCTCTTAAATAAGGATGAGTATTCACAAACCTAAAGCTTTTGACAAAATACAAAGGCAATTACAAAAACTCAAAGGGTATACCTTTAGCAACAGATCTAGTGGTCACCTTTGGCATGGAAATTAGGGACTTAACAGCAACCAAAGAGTTAAAAACTTTAGTGGAGTCCTCAAGTATTGAATGTAGATGTTCTTCTAGCTGCAATAATGCCAAAACCAACACCAATCTTGGAAAATATTCTAGGAATTAGAAGCCCACTGAGCGTGCCAAAAACTATTGTCAATTGTATTTTCACCCCTTGAGGAGATTCCTATATCTCCTCATTCAAGTGACACAATGGAAACATATTTTGTTGTGGGTAACAATTTAGTGAGATGAATCTCTAAAAGGGCTAGTTCCCTTGATGCACTCCTTGAAGTACTTTCTTACCTATTAACTTTGGATGAAAATGGTTAAGTAAAAAAATAATAAAATTAAAGGTGATGCACCAGATTTTTATTTTCTCTTATTAATTAAAATTATACTACTTTGAGCTAAACAAATATTCTTTCACATAAAACTCATAATTCAAGTTGTATTGTCACATCAATGTTTCATATGCTAGGTTCAAGAGGTATTTTTATGCTTAGGAGTGTAATGGATGATTCCTTTGTGTAATATATTCATGAAACACTTATAATACACTCATACACTTAGAAAATAATACCAAAAAAGATCTATAATAATTACCTTTCTGTAGTTTTGGTGAATAATCAAGGATAACATGCTAGAAAAGATCATCTTCTACTAGACAAGACCAACAAGATTGAAATAAAAATAAATTTTACATCATGTAAGTATGAAAAATAAATTTATTCAAGATTTTTTTAAGTACAAAATTGGCCAGGGTTTGACCATTAACCAATGGATGATGCTAAAAAGATCCAAAAGAGTCAATATTTATAGGCTTTGAGAGAAGAGCAGGACAAGGGAATTCCAAAGGTCACTTGGACACTTTTAAATATAATAAAATAGGTTATAATATCATTATAAAGAGATATGTAATGAACCATATAATTTTAGGAGACCCAAGTGTCTATACAAGTCATGAAACTTATGAAAAATGGCATAAAAATCCCAATATTGGCTCAAAAAACTATCTTCATAATTTGAACCTATTTGAACATCCAAAAAATTACTAGGGATAGGTATAATTATTGGTATTAGAGGGAATTATTTCATAAATTCCTCTCCATTCATTGGTTCTGGTCCTAATCATTTGGAATCATCTGAGAGGAAGCCATCATTGCCTATAGTCTAAAAAACTCCTCTTTTTTGCCACCCCTCACACTTGGTCTAAAAAATAGAATTATTTTTCCATGAAAATACATGGTATGGAGTTAATGAAACATATAAATACTATCCATTTCCTTATAATTATTAGGTACACCTTAAAAGGGCTCACACTTTGAGTTTTCACCCTTCTCACCCTTGTGTCCACTATGCCAGTTTTGGCTGGTTGAGATGAGAGATCTGGTTTGGGAAATTATGAGTTTTTAACTGGAATAAAATGGCCATAATTCATTATTAAAAGTCCTATTATTACACTCAAACTTGATTTCATCCCTTGAAACCTCCTGCACACTACAAAACACAAAAAATGGTCAAAAATACCCTATTTTCACCATGTCCATACAATTCTGTACATCTCAAAGGTATGGGAGGAATCTTGAGTGAGTCATATAAAATTTAAAATATTTTACATGGTCAAATTATGTCATATATACAACACTCCAATCTTTTTTTCTCCATCGGGTCTTGGTTGAGGGTTTAGTAGGGTTTTAAGCAGTTTTTGGTCTTAAGCTTTATTCATAAAGATTTGACATTTGACTTTCAAAAAAATGTCACAAAATTGATTATAATGGAACCTAATAACCTATAAAAATCCATTTGGTTACCATGAAAATCCTTATCAAATATATGAGCACTTGAAGACACCCCATCGAGCTTGTTTTCCTTTCTTCTTGCATGCTTGGACTATATTATGGTTAGAATTATCTTTCCTGTAGGTTATTTTAGATACCAAAAGGTAAAATGTGTCTAATTATACCTCATAAAAAATATCCCATAATCTATAACACTCACCAAAATCCAAAAGTGATGATGGACCCCCAATTGGCCTTAGGCTTGAACCTAGCCTAACAGGCCTATCTATCCCTTTGAAGATCTAGACCTTAATATAAATCTTATCCCATTTGTGGGATGTTATTAATGATTAATTTTATTTTTTTACACCTACCAAGTCACCATACATATCTACAAGTACTCCTTCTCATTCCTTTTTCCTTTTTCACCAATTAGGCCTAGTTGGTAACCCTAGGGTTTGACTGCATATGGTTGGCCACTAACCCTTTATAGTGTTTTATCATCAATATTGGGAAAAATTAATGTTTTTTATATCTAAATACATGTCACTACATCATCCCCAATAATCACATGATGCTTCCAAGGCACCCAACACCCATTTAGGTCACATTCTCTCCCTTTTTTACCTCTGTGTAGGCCTGAAAGTGGCCTACCTTTGAGATAAAATAGGGGACATGTAACCTAATTTTTAAATAAAACCAATTATATTAGGTATTTATTTGTATTTTTAGTACCCCCTTGAACAAAATTTTAGGTCAAAATGACCTCTCTAGTACCTTCAAACATATAAAACCTCAAAGTAAACTTTCAAAGCATGGACTATGTGTAGAAAAGGGCATGTGGACTATATTTTTCATCATTTGAGCCCATCATTTCCTTTTTTATAATTAGTGATAATAAATTAAAAGTTTAAACATCATGGTAGAGGTGATTAAATCCCATTAATAATTATACCCTATATAAACCTTTTTTCATTCTTGAAATCTCAAGACTGCTTGTTAGACCTGACTATTTTTCATTTTTGCTTCCTCAAGGATGACCTTATCAATGCCAAATAAAAGATGATTATGCCTCTTGAAAATTTTATTTGCCTTAAACTCGTGCTTATTAATCTTTTTATTCACTCAAAATACTCTTTTCCTTTAGATTATCCATTTCTAACATGTAAGGACTGCTACCCTTGGCCAATAAGAAGAGTGGATAAGCATGTTGAAGGGGTATTGGAGTTTATGTAAACAATTAATTAATCAATCATGGGTCATCTCAATTTGATGTAAAATATTCTCTCTTCTCTTAAACACCTTCATCTCTTTATCTCACCTTCATGTCCAAGACTACAACATGGTGGTTGTAGGTGCACATAGGGGTCTAAGAGGCCTTTGTAAGTTTGTTTCATCATGTTTGGATCTTATGAGTTCTATAAATATATTAATTGAGGTGGTCACATGATTTATTATCAATTAAATATCCCATTTGGCCTTCATATGCACTTTTGATCCTCAAAACTAAGTCTACTACCTGTTGATTGAGACCCCCTAATTTTGCCCCTACCTATAAGTGCCATTTTCTCTTTAATCTTGGGTTATGATGCTTGATAACCTCTCTTAAACCCTTTTTTGGCCACAAAATTCATTCTTGAACCTGCATTCACCTTTGAAATCCCTAAATCACCATTTGGGAATCAAGATTGGGATCTCTATTCTATAGCTATAGGTGTGTGTGTTTTCCATAAAAGGAACACCTGTGGACTCATGAATCTTGAAAATCATGCATCAACCTTAAGTGATGGTATCCATGCCATTTATATACCATTTCACTATTTGAAATGTTCTATCCATGAAGGGTGTGTTCATTTTAGCACTTATGATGTCAAATATCATTCAAACTATCAAACCTATAGATAATACATGCTTTCAGTGTTTTTGAGGGCCACTTTGAGGCTTTCAACTTCCCCCTTGCACTGACATTCTAGCCTCCATTCTTGTCAGAGATATTGTCTATACTAGATGTCATAACATTAACCTCTTTATATTCTATGAGACCTTGTGTAACATCATTATAGGAAGTCTACAAGAACCCTTTAGACCTCTATTTTGATATTTTAGGGAAGGTTTCCCAAAATTCAACCTCTTGTATCTTCAAGATAATTACACACCTCTTTTTCCAATTTTCCACTTTTTATGGGTCTATCAAGGCTTGAATATCATACCAATATTTTAAGGAGGTGTCAAACTATCTCATTCTCTCCATACAAACATTTTGGTCCCTTGCTCAGCCACCTGTAGGTGGATATTTAGTGCACAAACCATGAGAATATAAGTAATATGAAGACTATCTATGGATATGAACCTTGTATGATTTCATCAAATATTCTAATACATTTGTAGTAATCCTAAAAATTTGGAACCATGTCAATATTTAATCCCCTCAATATGATGTCAGCAATGGTTCCTGTAGGTATGTATTGGTTGTGTGTAGATAGTGAGTGTGGAAAAGAGAAACAAGGTGGATAAAAGGCCTCATGGGTAGCTCAAACCTATTTTCAAATTTTCAAATGCATGATTTTCACTAAGAAAACCTTGAAACAAGTTCCAACACCTCTTTTACAATGTGAAATCACTTGTACACATATATAATAAAGCATGCATAGGTATTTCATGACTGTTTTAGCATGGTGAATAGGTTGGGGACCACACTTGCACCTTTTCCAAACATCTCAATGAGATATATTTAACTCATAATGGATTGGAAAACTAATAAACCATTAATAAAACTCTAGGAACAAGATGGACAAGCCCATACATGGGACTACAACTGAATTTAGGCATGGAGTTGACAATGGGGAATGACAAGATTGTAAGCTACCCAAGACATGAGATGGTGAAACCAAAACATGTAAAGAGGTATTTATATGACCATGAGAGTTATGTAACACCATTTTAAACTCACATGAAAATTATGAAGAATACCATATTTTGGAATAAAGTAGAATTGATTGAAACCTCACAATGGTGACACCTTCCAACATCATAGACTAAATTTCTCATATATACATTATGAAACATGTAAATAAGAATATATACCATCCAATAAGGTATAAAAAATCCTTTGGAGTCAATATCACCAACTAGTTTGGATGGATTTGACCAAAATTGAGTAAAACCTATAGGGTACATGAAATAACTAGCAAAAAAGTATAGTCAACTTCATGAGGATGGTTCATGAAGCAAAAGGCACCATTACTCAAAATACTTATATTTAAATTAATTTATATGAGTGTACTAAAACCTTAAAAAATAATTTGTCTTGAAACCTCTTCAGCTGTCTGTACCAAGAAAAAACATAAATGCCACTTTTGTGTGTCTAGAAATGTAGAAAAGAAGTAGAATGGTTTTGGCCTTAAAATGAAATTTTCATAGAAAATGAAATGTAAAAATGAGTTTTATGAAGATTAAAAGGCCCTCAAATATATTTTACCATGAGGCACACTTCCACATGGGTTGTACAAGTGCCATTTTCTCTCTTTTTCAATTATTTCTTGAATTTCAATTAAGGAACTTGAAATATTCTAATGAAACTGATATAATTGATATTTATACTGACCTATTGGACATTTTAAAGGAAAATAATATACCTATTAACCTTGAGAACCATGCCACTTACATTTATGACCCTTAAAAGCCCACTAAATGACCAAAAATGATAAATAAGCTAATGAAACAATGACTAAGGATATAAATACATTGAATAACATCAATTTATTCATAATATATCCTATGAAAAATATTTATACCCATAGATCATCTAAAAAACAAAGGCTTTTTTTTACCTATAGGGGTCCAAATTTGACCTAAAAGTCAAATTTGGTCAACACTATGCATTGGTAACATTATCATGCCTTGTAAAATTGAATCTCTACAAATTTAAGGGATTTAAAATTCTATTATTTCAATTACACAAAATTCAATACATTATTTTTTGTATACTATGTCAAATGATACAAGATCCCACCATTGATGAGTTATTCATTGAGAGAAGTGTTCATTTTTAAGAGACCCTTTTAGATTCCACACTCAAAACCTCTGCTTCTTGCTTAGACACACTAGGATTTCATGATAGATATGATTATTCAAATCCACATGATAAGATTTATAATAATCCAAATTATTCTTCTAGTTATGATGATGAGATTAGTGATGAGGACACACCTCCTCCTCTAAGAATATCTTCAGAGGATGAGGTATCTCCTACTTAATATCCAATCACTGATCCTCTCTAGCCTAAATGCACACTTCAAAGTTTTGGCCATGGGTTAGAAATCCATCAAACACCAGATGAACCTATTCACAATTTTAGAATGCCCCACACACCTTCATTGCATCTACTTATAATTCACATTCATTTTGAGAGGTATCAGATACTACTTAGTGGGATACTGCTATGGAAGAGGAGCATGGTTGATTGTTGAGGAGCAACACTTTGGATTTATTCCTTCTTCATAAGATAAGAAAACTTATTTGATGTAGGTGGATCTAACAAATAAAATTATAGCAAATGGGTTAATACATAATTGTAAACCATGTTTGTTAGAAAAGGGTTTTTCTTAGGCACCTGACATTGACTATATTGAGATGTTTTCCCTAATTGCCAAAATGAACTCAATCCATCGCACTCTTTCCATTGTCATAACATGTCATTGGGATATTCATTAGATGTATGTGAAGAGTGATTTTCATCATGATGATCTCAAAGAGGAAATATACATGGAGCAACCACAAGACTTTTTGGAAAATTCCTCCTTAGTTTGTAAATTTTGGAAATCTATCTATGCCTCAAAATATCTCCTCAAGTTTGGTATGCCAAGATGGAATCCTTTCTTATTCTAGTTGGGTTAATTAGATGCCATTCTCAACTAAATGTCTATGTCTATATTTTATGACATGATGATTCATTATTGATTCTAGTTTTCTATGTGGATAATCTATTGATCACATGGATTTATTCATCCACCATTGAATTAGTGAAAACTTGTTTTATTTTTCTAGTTCTTAGTGATTATCTTGGGCTTGTTGCATTACTTCCTTGGGATTAAAATTTATTTTTCAACTTTAGGATCATTATTCTATAATATAAGTATGCTCTTGATTTTATTAAATGATTTAACATGGTTGATTGTAAGTTAGATCCAACTTTTTTTCTATCATGTGTCAATGTTGAGGTTGATTGTATATCTCCTTTGGTTTATATTTCCTCGTATCAACAACTTGTTGGTACTCTCATCTACCTTATTCACTCTAGACATGACATTTCATATGAAGTGGGAATGGTCTCTAGATTTATGCATGAACCACATGAGTTCCACTAGAAAATAGTAAGTGGATTATCCACTACATTCAAGGTACTCATAAATTTAAGATTAACTATGGAGTAGGCATCAATGTTGACTTGATTAGTTATATAGATTCATATTGGGTTGGTGATATTTAGAATCGTGCATCTACTTTAAGCTACATTTTTTTGTTACTTTAAGTATGATTAGTTGGTCAAGTGACAAGTAAAATGATATTGATTTTAATTCTACAAAGGTAGAATATATAGGAGTTGTTAATGCTTCCACTTAGGCTATTTGGATTCAAAGTATTCTCACTGAGTTAAATATCTAGTTTTGATGACCAACAGTCATCTTCTTTAACAACCAAAGCACAATCTAGATCTATAATAATCGAGTCCTCTATTAGTGGACCCAGCATATAGAGACTCACATGAATTTAATTTTTGAGCTCATCCATGAGAAATTCATTGATCTCTACTACATGCAGACACCATATTAAATTATTGATATACTCACCAAACCCTTCACTAAGAAAAATAATATTATTTGTAAACTCTTTTTAGGGTTCAGGCAGCTCCATCCCTCCTCCTCTAGGGGGATTTTATATGTAATTGGGTACCTCGTAAGGCCTTTGTGTCAGGACATAATTCTACTACCCACCTAAGCTACACTTAGGGGTTGTGTTAGTAAGGCTTTTTTCCACTATGTGGTTTTACCTATATGGTCTAATCAGTTTGCTTAGGTTAATAATAGGTCATTAAGGGAAATGTACTTTTAGTCAGTTTATAATTTTTAGTCAAGTTAATTACCTTCTTGGGTGACCTAAATCTTCACTATATAATATACATTCATTTGTACTTTTTGGATAGTGAATTAATTCTCACTAATGCAACTATTGTTGTGAAGACAAGGTTCTTCCATTTGAGTTGTTCATGATTTCACTACTCCATATAGGTTTTTATTCATTCATTCGATCCTATCTAGATTTATCCTTGATTATGGACCAATCTGATAATGAATTACCATGAAATAAGGATGTGAAAAGCATGGTTTCCTTAGCAATCCATACATAAGGATCTCCTTTACTTCAAAACACAATGCAAGGGTGCTTTATGGTTCTAAAAAAGAGGCACAAATTTTGATGAGGAACAAACAAAACTTCAAATGAGGCATCATATGCCACACAAATTTTAATACATATATTAAAAAAATAATTTGGCTACAAGAATAAATGGCCAACATAAAAGAATAGGTCATATTTAAAAGGGTTAATGACCACATAAGTTTCGATGTCGCTATCCAAATTAAATATATATGTTATAAGTAATGATCAAAAATTCTAAATGGTAATAGCAAATGTCTATCATAAATCTCATTTAAGTGAAGATGAGGGGACACCCACTTATAGATCAAGACCAATTATAGATTTAGAAAAATCTTCCCTTTTATCATTGATCTGGGGCCTAGGAAGAGACCTAGTGGACAACATACTTAAATTTTTTAAGAGGGTTATATGTGAAATAAAATTAATTAATGCTAGAGAATATGAAAATAAAATGCATCAAATAGCAAGGAAATAAATAAAGAGATGAAAAATGATATAGAAGTATCATAACAAAGTTGTATCATGCTAAGTCATGTATAATATCTAAGAGATCATATGTTTCATGTTAAATAACTTCCTAACTCTATTTTTCTATGATTCTACTCAATAAAATGATAAAATTTATAGAATGGAAGCATAAGTTATTATAAAATTTAATAAGATGATGTGTTGGTTGACCCTTTAGAATATTTTGTAATAATTGATTCATAACCTAAAAGTGCAGTGATGTCATTGATTTCCATTATAGATGAGATACTCACTATGGTACTCATATTACATGAGTTGTACAGTAATGTAGGAGTGGATTTTCAAGGAAAAAATTGGCACATAGACATGGAACCTAATGACATGGATTCTAACATTAGCGCAAGGATGGATGTGAAATTTCAATGGCATGTGATTTGATCTAGTGATCTAGATCCTCCCTAATAGGTTTCACCTCATTGAAGATCAATGCACCCCATTGTATGAATTTGTAGAAGAAGATGTGGAAACAAATTGGAAACTTGCATTTTTGTAAACCATTTAATTGGGAAGGCACTTGACCTATGTTGATGATATAAATGAGAGGGATCTCTTGTTCATGTGTCTATTTTACCTGACCATCAATGAATCCATCCAATTATTCTAGAATACTCTAATATAGATTGATCTATGTCTACTCAAGAATATCCATAGTATTTAAATTATCTAGTAGGGGTGGAAAGTAATAACACAACATTTCTACATTGAAGACTAGATACAACCCAAGATAAGTTGGAAAGTTAATCTCAAAATCATTATCTCATAATTTATTGGTGATGGTTTAGGATTCGTATTGAAGCAGATGAAGATTAGGGTAAGGTCATGTCAGTATTTCCATTTTTAAGTGTAGCTAGAATCACTCACCAATATGGATGGTGTGCGGTGTATAATTTTTATCATGACACTTATTGTATTTTATATTTGCCTATTGTATAATGGTTTGCACTTGTTGTTTAATTGTTGAATGCGCTCAATTAATTGAATATCTTTTTCAACTTCCTTTTTAGTTTAAGGAGTTAAAATTGCTAACTCAAAATGTGCTCAATGAATGGGTTATGATGAATATTTCGGTGTTGAATGTGATCAATGAATTCACATTGACTGTGCTCAAATTAGGACTAAAGTATTTTAAGATGTTGAATGTGATCAATGATTGCACATGTTTTTTTTTAACACCTACCTAGTGGTTGACTCAAAATGATGACAAAGTAGTCCTAATAATCAAGGATGTTTGGTGTATGATGGGGTTTAAGGAAGAAAAAAAAGGGTCCCCAATGAAAATTAGCTCATATCTTGCATTAAATATGCCAACACAACCACAATCTAATGACATGCTACCTTAAACTAAATTGTAACATTTTTTAAATTTATAATACTTTCTATAAGGTTTATCCTTTTATTTTTTTATGTCTTAGTGGTTTGAGTTTAAAACATGTTAAATAATAATGTTATTTTTAATTTTACCAATAATTTCCACATAAGGTGGAATGAGCATGCTGATGGGGATATAGAGGAAATGAGTAGACACATAACATGTTATATGTCTACATGCATTAATTGGAACTCCTTGTAGCATTAACATGTGTTTTTTATGTATCATAATCAATTTTGTTGTTATATATAAACATATTAAACAATGAAATCCAATTTTTTCTTCAAGTGGCAAGGATGCATCCATTTGAAACATGAAAAGTTCTCGATCCTTCACTTATGGCTATGCATTTGGTTTTTTAACTCTTAGATTTAAGGTCCATTTTTAGGTTAGATAACACTACTAGAAACACTTCTCGTGATTAGTTTCAAGTTCCTCGTCAACCTAAGGATTCATGAAAAATAATTTCTTGGTGTTCTTTATGACTTGTCTAGTGATCAATGGATTTTCTTCAAAGCTCACCCTTTATCCAGTTGAGACAACTTGTCCCTTTCTTGATGAAGTAGATATAGACTAGTAAGACTTCCTTAATCTCTCAAGGATATTTGTGTCTTCATTACTAGTTCAATTTTACTCCTTTATCTATCAATCATAATTAAAATCAAAGCATTAAAACTATTTTTTTAATCTTAATGTGAAGAGTTGAAGTAACTAGTATTGTAACCCTAATTATCTACATTAAAACATACATAATCAAAATTAATATCACACGAAAGTCCATCTACTAATGAGTAGATCCCCTAAGGAAAAGAAAACAAAGTTAACTAAACATACATTAGAGAATTGGATAAAAATTATAGTATAATTATCCCATTGAAGAACATAATTTCATTTGACTTGGGAATCCATATGTTGAAGTGTTGTTTACCCCTATTTATAGATAAATGATAAGACCATATTTTCTACTTGATGATGATAAATGCACCCACCTTCCTATTTTATGCAACACTTAGTAATTAGAAATAACTTAGTCAACATTCAGTAGTTGGTCAACGAGTCAGTGAATTAAAAATTGAATCTATTAATAGATAGATAAGTACTGAATGATATGAAAAGGCAATAATGTTTTTTTATCTATAGAAAACAAGATATATACAAGTTGATTCTAAACAATGAAACACATTAAGTATATGTAGTGAACAAAAATCAAAACTAGTCTATAGGGTGCCATATTTTCTTTGGATTTACATGAAGTTAACACTAGCTCTCTCTTCTTACAAAACTATTTGTTATGACCTCTATGTTGATAAATAATAAAATTCCTCTATGGATCGTGATAAGGAAATAAAGTTTAATGTTTGAAATATTTTTTCTGATAGGTATTGTAGAATCTATATACAAAAGTTAACTCATGTAAGACATAGTGAAGTTATACATAGAGATATTTTCATCACACAATAATGTTATTTTATTCACACACTCTGATCAATTATCATTCAGGGTACATTACAAATTTATAGGAATATGATTCCTAGGTAAATACACACAATGTAAAAGCTAATTCCTAACAATTTCTGTGAAAAGGTTTAAGTGAAAAACATGGATGTCTGCATCAAACCTCTAATCAAATAGTTTCAGCCATTGTATTGTAGAAGAACATTAACATGTATGATATATTTAAATACATTCTTAACCACAAAACCTTTTATGTTATTTGAAATATTTTATCAAAAAATTTATAATTTTTCTAACTTTACAATTTATTTATTTATGTGTATAGCATTTATATTTTAAAAATATAATATAAAATTAATATATTTATTTTTTATTAACTAGTGCAATTTGTTTATTCACTTTCAAGCATTTATATCAAATATGAAGTTTACATATTTAAATTGTGACGATCATTTTTTCAAAAATATGACATACACTTAAAAAAGCATGTTTATGAGGATCATAATAAGTTCTTGCCAATGAACTACAGATTTAAAGACAATTAAAAAAAAATATTAACAATCAAATTGAACTTAGAAAAATTAAAAGTTCTGTTACTCCACAAAATTCAATGTAATTATAAATGATTTCTTCTCACACGACTGAAAATAGAATTGAGTTTTTCATTTTTTCAAAGAGACATGTCTAATTTTTGTATAAAATGTTTCCATTTATAAGTTGTATCTTAGACCCAATGCATATGTGATCTTTCCTATGGAGAGATCACATTCCTTACAACAAAGACCCGATTGGCACGATATGCTAATACTTAATTTACTATGGACAATAGCTACGTCCAAACTAATTAATGATGGTTTCGGACGGATATTTTCAAGTTTTCAACGGATATTTTGAAGTTAAAAAATATCGAAGAACTGTATCTGGACGGCACGAAGCCCACTTCGTCCATGGCATTGGAATTCACAAAAGGGTTACCCTCTGTAAACATATTTAACATCCCAAAAGACAGCACACAGATATCGAGTAATGTACAATTGCTTTAAGAAAAATCCATCTTGCGCTCATGGCGATGCCAGTGGAGGCTGTTAGAAGTCCTCAAGATCTCTCTCAGTTTTATTTAGATTATATGTCCAATATAACAATGAAAATGGATTTAGAATTGAAGAAGACGCCTGCAGCCCAAGAAAAGACCATAGAAATGGATAGTGAGATATGGAGCCGGCTGCCGGAAGAATTATTAATGCGGGTTTTTGTTCATCTGCCCACTCTCGTCCTTGGAAAATTTGGAGTTGTTTGTAAACAATGGAGGTTTCTTCTTCCACCAGCAAAGGGCTTCCAACAGATATCAATAACTGTTCCTCCGTGCTCGTCCCCTGCTTTTCTCATAGGCGGCCTGTGTCGTTCGGACCGTTCCGGTATAATGACCTCTATCATAAAAGATCTCTTTTTACTTCATTCGCCGCCCACTTTGAGTGTGTAGAGACTCTCAATAGATTTTATGGCACCTGACAGTTGGAGAGTCGTTAGTGCCTGCAAGAGCCTCCTCTGTTGTTCTCGTTCTATGCACGGAACGCCCACTTTGTTTTACATCTGCAATCCTGTTATCAGGACATGGAAAATGCTGCCACCTCCTATTCAGCTCAGGTCTACAAGAGATTTCATTGCCATGGCTTTTGATCCCGCCACAAGGAGATGCATGTTAGTTTTAGGAGTAAACAGTAACTCCAGAGGCGGACAGAAAAACACCATGGTCATGGAGATCTATGATTCAGAGACTGATGCATGGACCAAACTGGAGATGGATTTGGCCATATCAATTTGGCCTGGAGGAGAAGGGATTTATTCTAGAGGGAGATTTTATTGGATCAATAACCGCCCAGTTGGTCACGGCAGGCCGGTATTTTTCAGGTATGATGTTGCAGCATTTAATTTTGAAGAGAATCGTTGGGAGGTTATGAGGCAACCACAGAGAACAGATGCTCCTGAGGTTGAAGACATATGTTGTTGGAAATTAACTGGGTATGATGGGAAGGTGGTTTTAGTGTATCAAAAGGATCTGTCTTTATGGAAGTTAAACGAAGACGAAGAAGAGTGAACACAGAGATGGTCTCCATTGCGGGCATTTCCAAGGAGACTAAATGAAGAAGCAGCGAGGCGAGGAAATATAATTATGGAGGATAGAGATCCACAAATCTATGGAAACACGTTCACACTTCCACAAGTGGCAATAAATAGTTGTGGCTGGGTTTTGGTGTACCTGCATGGTGATAAGTTGGTTGTTTTTGATGCAGAGGGAAAGATGATGAAGAGCATTGAAGGTAAAGTGCTGACAATATCTGAAAACTCTGCATAGCCAGTACCACTATATGCCTATGAAATCAACAATGTTTGGTGGCCTTAATCTCAGTTGGGTGGGTCCCCTGTGGGTTCTTCCCACTGGCTCTAGATTACTGTTTTGATTTTCTATTTTCCTTATGCGAACGATGTTGTCCACAACTTCTGTCAAATGTTTGAAATGGAAAACGTGTTCAATTAAATATTGAGTCAACTTATAGAATGCACATAAGCAGTATTTTCTAATGAAAGATATTAGTTTACGAGTATGTTGAGGGGGTTAACGGGCTTGCATATTTAGCAATTTTTTGGGTCCTCAATTCACCCCCAACTTAGTTTCTTAGATAATTCAATTTTATATATGTGAAATTTACATATTCTGCATGATGCTTGCTCACACTTTTACACATCAATCTTACATTTGTTTGTAGAGCTATGCACTAGATCATCTTAGATTGTACCCTGTCCACGTCATTGGTACTTGTTCACACACTCGCATGCTTACACTTGCCCTCGCTTCAATGCATTCACATGTTAGTCTTATCCGACCATGTGGCTTCTCAGGAAACACTCTCCAATCTAGAATCTGTCAGTTGGACCGTTAGCACTACCAACATGAAAGCTCAACCATCACTCAACAAGATTAAATGACATGTAACTTTTTTCTTTGTGACCAATAATAATTGTAACTTCTCTTGTATTATTCATGTTAAGTATGTAACATAAGGATTCGGTCAAGGGTAAATGCAACACATAATCATAACATAGATAACATACTTTGCATATCTTCCCTGTAACATGTGGTGTAGCATATTATACTATTTTTCTTATTCTTACTGTTGAATACAAGATGTATTCCCTGCAAGCTTAAGTATTATGTTTCTTTTGAATAAGTATATTTGTTCCATTTGAATACTTGGTAAGTTCACTAACTTGGGAGACAAAAAAGGGCCTATTTGTGGACATGATTTCCTAAAATTTCAGAAATGTGAATTTCTGCAGATAATTGGAGATGACTACACTCAAAATTTGAAGATAGTATAAAAACATGAATTATAGCATTTCGAGTCTAGTTTCCAAAAACTATTTTTTTTTTTTTAAATAGTTGATTATAAATAGGTTAAATATCTAAAATTTGAAGAGGACCTCCTTTTTTTTTTCTAAAAAAACATAATAGATAGATGGTTGTGCAGCCCACCATTTTTTTAGCATCATTAAATATTGTTAGAAACCCTTTGGTGAATATTTAGATAAGATTTTTTAGTGTGTTAGGAAATTTTTAAATATTTTTTCAATCAATATATTTTTTTTCAAATTTTACAATTAAGTAGATCCTGAAAACTGACAAAAAATTAGATAGCCAACCGTGCGGTCCACCCTAACTATCTCAAAAAAAAAATGATCTTTTTTTGAATGTGTGTATAATTAGGCCTATTTTGTTACCATATAATTTGTTTTGCACTTGGATCAATAATTTTTTTTAGATAAACATAAATAGGCATGTATGGGTGCGACATGTAGTGGCCTAACAAAGGTGTTGTTAGAACTAAATATAGTTTGAACCCTTGAAATATCCCAAAAATTATTAAAATAATAAATTTAGAAAGATGACAACATACTCGTCATAACAATTATAATTTTTCAAATTTTGATGTTGAAATCCATTACATATTGGTGATTGAAGTTGAAATTTGTTGGTTTTTCCTAAAAATCTCAGTCTCAGCTGTAGATGCACAGTCCCAAGTCTTTGGCTCAAAAATCTAAACCATTTTCAAGCCTAAAGGCTCAGTTTTAAATTCAAATTCAAAAAATGCGTATGCATTATATAACGTAATAGAGAATGCATACACATTATATAACACATACACGTTGCTTTGACATAAAATGAAAAAAACATATATTGTGTTTGTTATAGGGGAAGGGTTCCATTAGCCATGCATCCTTATAGGGGAAATGTCAAATTTAGTGTTTCTTATAGGGGAAAGGTCCTATTAGCTTTGGGTAGTGAATTAAGGTGCCATAACATCACATTAGACTTTGAAAGATTTAGCTATTTACATATGTCATCTTAACTACTTATAATTAAGGTTTCAAGGTCTAACACATTATACATTTTACAATATAACTGATTTTATCACAAGAGGCCATAAAATGCATTTTTTAAACCTACGATCAAAACATAACCTTTAGAGTACCAATCATTGTGCATTAAAGTGTCAATACTTGACTCTTACTTGTCAAGATGTGATTGGTTACTTTTAATTTTATAGAATAAATGTTGAAAAAGTATTAGATATTACATGTTCAGCTTCTACTGTACTTTAATATTTATATACACCAATATGTTTCGTCAATAGAACACATGTTAAAAAAAGTGTTGTGCGACAATTGAAACATGCATAGCTATTGGGACATTTCCCTTAGTAGGGCAAGGATATACCTTACCACCTTACTTGCCTGAAATCCTACTTGCCCTTAAATTTTGTGTTTCTTATTGATATTATCTTACTTGCCTAAAATCTTATCTTACCCTTTTGTTGTTTCTTTGATATATTTGACCAGACCCCTTTACTTATAAATTTTGAACTAATTTGTTTAAGTGGCAAACCTATTGAGTTGGACTATGTAGTATAGATAATCTTGTGTAAGTAGAAATAAGAATTGAACCCTTGGTGTAACAATGCATCTGTTGGAAATCTCTTTTAAGAATGCTATCTAATGGAGCCCAATACCTATGAATCATGCCTTGGATTGTCCCAAAAACATTCCTAAAATATGTTGAATAAAGTTCCTTAAGTTTCCTCCAAGGTCACTTAGTGCATTAAATTCAATAGGTGCATTTTTAGGTTCCAATTGAAAGTATAACAAGAGTCTTCTATTGTTACAATTATTCACTTGATTCCCCTAATGTATTCAAATATATTATTCAAAATTTTCCTAAAATTAAGATCTCTTGTGACAATATGGTTAATCCTCCATGCCATGCACCTTCTTCATCTACCCCTCAATCACACATGGGACAACCATCAACCACTCCATCCATTCCCATGTCATTTGAAGAGTGTGTCTTTGACATGGGACTAGTCCTATCTTCACCATGGATGCAACAATTGCAAGCTCAAAAACAAGCTAGACAACACTTGTTGCTTCTCGATACTATATAGTTCTATACCTTACTATGTAATTGGGATGGTAAGATAGGAAAGTAGGATGATGGGTACAATGTATATACATGTTTTTCTTAAATATTTTGGCTAAGTTGGGTACACATTTTTTTTGTATAAGATGTGGTTTTGAGCTCAATAAACTTGAAATGGTCACATGTATCCATTAGTGATGATGTGGTTTTAAGATGTTGTTTTAAGATATCATGCCTGTAGTGATGAATGCATAGCTTAGAAAATATATAAATGCACTAGGAACTTTGTTCAAAACCATTAAGGGATGGCATAGCCCTGGCATTGACCAAGTACGACATATGTATAAGTTACCGTAGCTCAAACTCTATTAAAATTATTCAAGATACATTAAACTTGTGACAATTTCCCCTAAATATGAGACCTACTTCCCTTTAAGGATGATGTTGAACAAAGAAACCCAATAATTGTTCATTTGGATGATGAATTACTCATCTCATATAGATGGTTGATCAAAATTAAATACTAGTGTGCACCCCCTCATCGACAATTTCATGATTATATATTCTGTACATATATCTTCAATTGTCTTGTTCATATTTCATTGTAATGAGCTTAAACCTTATAATGTAGATTGCATGAAATTAGTACATGTTTCAAAATTCTTGTTCTAGCTTGGGATTTGAGGTTAAGACTCATCCATTGATGAATTATGTTCTCTCCTATGTGTAGGACTTAATATGAATGTAGTTTGGAATCTAGAGGTAATTCAAGCTAAAGGGATATAAATAATTTAAATACATACATGTAGAAAATGGATAACCTTTGGTGCTTGCTCAATTCAAATGGGACCTTAAAGGGATCTACATGATATTTTCATATAGTAATGGCAAGTCAGAGGCTTACATCATGTGAATTATTTATTAAACATGAGTTGATTGGATCGATGTCAATATTTAAACATTATTGTCTTATATGTATGCATGATAAATTTATGAATAGGTCTTAGTTGGATTGGTTGGCTTGGTGATGGAACATGCCTAAGTATCAAAGATGTGCATATCTGACAAATCTAATGCTTCTCTAGGTGTATTAGACCTACACATGTGGAAATATTTAATTGGATTGGGCATCTAGATGCTCTAACAAATTTGATGCTTCTAGGATTAGTGACAGTTACATATCTAACACAAATATATGTTTTTATAAGATATACTCATGGTGATGTCTTGAATTGGATCAGGCCTCATAGGGATATGATAGAGCTCTTTAACGCTTATAGGACCTAACATCTCTAACAATGCTGACACTTCCAAGAATATATGAGGTACACGTGGTGATATGTAATTGGATTTGGCCTCTCAAGGCATTATCAACTTTGAAACTTCTAGGGCTTGATGCATCTCTGATAACTTTAACACTTTTGGGTGTCTGAGGTACACATGTGACACAATAAGGTTTAATTATAGGGGCAATTCACTCTAGGCGGCATGGGAAGCCAATTTGAACCCCTTCTTGACATAACTATAAGATCATGATATATGATTTGGGACAAAATTAAGTACAATTATATCTATCATGAATTGAACCAATTAGTCGATTGGTTTAATTAGGGACAAAATTTGTGCAAAATGGAGCCCCTAAACAAAATTTATGACCCAATTAATTGTATAATCTAGATGGAACATGTATGACTTAACTGACCCTAATTTAATCAAAAATGCAAATGTGGCCAATTTCAACCCATTGAACCTAAATTGGAGTCTACGATGTGATTAAAAGGGATAAATTAGGTTAAATTTCATGACATGTTGATTTTAAACCCTAATTTTATCACTTAAACATTTATAATTCCCCTAAACCCTAATTTCATGACATATACAAATGTACAAACCCATTACACTAAACCCCTAACCCTAAATCCTAATTTTATAACAAACACAACCCCTAAATTCCTTGATTTCATCACAAATGCATAAATTCATGAATTTGATTAGTGTCAATTTGTGAACCTATTATTCACCTAGTTTTGTAAGGACCTATGATAGGATTTTGGGCAAAATTAGCTCCTTTCATCTTACATATTTAGCCTTATTGCATTATTCATTAGTCTTATTACTTCATAGTCTTCTTGCATCATGTATTAGAGATTTATGCATCATATTGGGGATTTATGCATCATATTGAACCTTATTACATCATATTGAGCCTTATTTCATCATAATGGAGATTTATTGCATCGTATGATAGTCTTATTGCATCACATGATAGTCTTATTGCATCATATGATAGTCTTATTGCATCGTATGATAGTTGTATTAAATCATATTATGCCTTATTGCATGATATTATAACATTATTGCAACATCTGATAGTCTTGTTACATCATTTCAGGGATTTCTGCATCATATTATAATCTTATTGAGTTTTATTGCATCATATTATAGTATTATAGTGGAAAACATGCATTGAATATGAGCCTTTTTTGCTTTTTTTATTGTCTATGCCTATATTTCAAGGAACACGTATGTGTTATAGGAACACATACATGTTTTTATAACATGTATGCATTCCTTAAAGTAAAAACAAAAACTCAATTTTCAACATCTATTTTTTCCCTAATTGAGATTGTTATCCCCATAGACATTCCCTACATACTTTGCATATTTTTTTGGTTACAATTTTTTTGGACCCCACATTTGAAGTACTTTCTTGATTGTTTTTGTCAAAATGAGCTCCAGCTCATGTTTAGGGAAGAGAAATAAGTTAAAGAATAAAAAATTAGAGCAATTATAAGAGTTTAGAGAAAAAACAAGGTATGAATGCAAGCATTTCATTCCATACAAGGTACAAACACTAACCTTGATGAGCCAAATGCCTTAGATAATGAGGAAATTGATAATAATCAATTGAATAATGATGAAATTTATAGTAATTAATTGAATTATAATGAAATTAATAATAATGAATTGAATTATGATGAAATTGATAAGAAAATATTAGATAATATTGAAAATTCACATTCAAAGTTTAAAGTTTTAATTATGTTGATGAAGAGCCTACGCATGATACTTTACCCACAAACAATGAAAAAAATTCATGGAAACATATAATGATTTTGAAACACTCTCTGAATGGATTCCACCAACAACACCTCCAATAATTATGCATAGAAAAGATAAGTATTTAATTGAAGTTGATGAAAATATTTTTAAACCAATGCATAACAAAATCTCTGACCACCATTCAAGTACATTGGCTCAAAAAATTTGGGATAGTTTCTTTTATAGATTGGGGTATGATAGTCAAAGATGTTAATTATTTATTTTATTGATGAAATTAGTTAAGATGAGACCTATAATATACACATTAGGATTAAGAACATCTAACATGGATAATGAAAATGTTGAAAATCTACATGATGCATATCATATTGTAGGCCCAAAATCATGCAAGAAAGATTGTAATGTTGCCCGATGTATAATGAAAACTTGTGTAGTAAGTGTTGAAACAAGGAAAAAATGATTGATTTCAAAAACAAGTCAAACACTTGATATAAATAAAAAAACATTAATGAAAGCAATTACAAGATGTGAAAGACTTAATGAACCCAATATGAAAGATCTCTAGACATTCTCTGGTAGACTTCCATGAAAGGATAGGCCTATAGCTGATGCTTTGAAAGATGTACTTGCACAATTTTGTAAATATAATACAAGAGTTTCACCCAATGCAAGAGATGTAGTAAAAATAAGATTTGGTTCTTGTAATTGTGAACCGCATCCTAAACATTTCTTGGATATGACTCAAACACAATTATACTCTATATTTTTGGAAATACATCCACAAATTACTATTAGTCAAAGATTTTTTTAGATGGACAAACCTTTTTATGTAAAAATAAATCACACGCACCATTTGTTGTAGGCAAAATATTGAATTTTCAATGCACTATGATGTTTTTCACCTTATTCTTTATACTTTGCATAATACTAACATTTTTAATGAGTGTGGCATATAAGTTCCACCAAAATCAGCCAAAGAATTTATTTCAAATGTTTTTTGTGAAAAATTAGATGGACAGTTATTTTATAAGAAAGCATGTTTGGATGAAAATTGTAGCATTTGCGGTGGATTGCCAAAATTTTAAAAATGTATCTATGAGGAGTGTACAAGTGCAATTGGACATGAATTAGTTGGTTTGAGCAAATACAAATATGTGACTTATCAAGTAAAATATGGTAGAGAATCTAAAAGTTGTGATCTTGTTACGAAAGAGATACCTGTTTTAGAATTTATGGTTGAATTCATGGAGAAAATTATTTATGAGTATGCAAGGAACACACATAGGGCTAAATGGTTGGATGAACATTTCAAGTTAAGAAAAGACACATTCCCACTTGATTCTATTGTTTTAGTAGTTGACTTTTCTGAAAATTACACATTCAAACCACAAATAGAAGTTTAATTGTAGTATTACAACTCAACATAAATTGTCATATTCATGCATATAACATTCATGCATGCACCTGATAGTACATAAGAAGATTGAAAAATATTGAGTATCATTTCTATAGTAGTGATGACCAATCACATTTTTTAGAGTATGTGCAAGGTTGTTTTGAGAATTTCTATAGACAATTGACTTAGAGAAACATTATTTTCAAACAACATTACTTTTGGTTAGACAATTGCACATCATAATTCAAAAATACACAGATGTTTTATTCATTGAGAAGGATTCATGTTACCACTGGTGTAAAACATATTTGGAGTTTCACTGAGGCTAGCCATGTAAAAGGGGAACATGATGGTGATAAAGCATGTGTAAAAAGAGTAATTGCAAAGGAGTTAAAATATGACAATGTTACTAATTTAATTGATGCAAAAATTGTGGTTGGCTAGTGTAATGATAAAATATGTCATGGTGCTTAAGAAAATTCTACTATTCATAGACATTTTTGGTTAATGGAGGAAAAAGACTTGGAAACATGTGAGGATTGTAAGACTCTAACAAGTTCAAGTGAGCTCCACTCATTTTGTAGCTCAAGTATAGGTTCTTAGACTATTCATATGTGACACTTGGCATGATTTTGTTCTATATGCATGAACTTCATTTGGAATGAGTGTGATTCACAAGAGTGGGTGGATGACTGGAGTTCCAAAACTCATTCCAATCAACACATATCAGGGTTCATTATCATTGTAACTTACATACATGACATCTTCACATGACTTTGACCATATATTTGATCTAATACAATTAGGTAGAAGATTAATTTTTGTGTACTATTTATTCTCATAATATATCTTCATAATGTCATTAAAAAATTATTTTTATGATGCAGGCCCTTTTTTGTAGTTATTGAAAATGAGGAAAATGAAGAGGGAACAAATTAATACATATGTCAATGTGTAGATGGAAAGAAAAAATTGACTTCCACGGTGTAGATGGAGAAAACATTGATTATCCCACTGGGTCTGTGGTAGTCACTGGAAATTGGCTTCGATGATATCCTATAAAAAATTCAAATGTATGGTTGTTTGAAGACTTTGAAACTTACATGAAGATTCTACACTATTCAAATTTAGTTCTTGCAATGAATATTTAATTACAAAAATATCATGGGAGGCCAAAAAACAAGAATCTATGAAAAGTTCATGAGTCAGACCATGAAGCTATTCTTGATACTATCAAGATTAGAGCAGATCCAAGTGGTTCATTAGATTGAAATGCATAGGTATGTTGATTTGTAAAATGTAGATCTAATCAATTTTACCAAATGTTTTTGATTTTGTAGGTAGTTCATGCATAAATTTCATCTTTAATTGCTTACTAACATTTTTTTTAGGTTAGTAGTGCCAAATTAGCTTCCACTTTCACATGCTTGGGATAGTTAGGAAATAATTTCATATTCTTAAAGCTAAGAGAGGATTACTAAAAGTACTTGGCATTTCCATACTCCTGAACAATTTCTCATGAGAAGTTTATTTCTCCTTACAGCCTTCCAAACACATTTATTGTCAGTGTTTTCATGCTCCAGAACAATAATGAAAAATCACTTGCATGTGGAAGTGGGCATCATGGTCATTAGATCATATGTAATTTGTCTATATAGACATGTTTAAAGTGGTGAATTTACACCTACCAGTCCCGAAGGCAAAGTTGCTAGTTGAAGGTCAACAAGTTATCTCTTCACTACCAAAATGTTGCATTTTAGGACCCTTTACTACAACTTTTACCATAGAATTATATTATAGCTTATTCAAACTTGATTTAGGGTGAAATTAGAAGAATTTCATATGTAGACAAGTGATTTGATGGTTCATCTATATGACTTACATTTTTGGTTTTATGCATGACTGAAGTTAGGCTAAAAATCAACATCTTTCTTGTATTAGGAAGGGCATTCTTGAGCGCAGAATAGGTGGTGGGTTTTTCATTAGAGCTAGATGCACGGTTAAGAACATAGTTTTGGATGTTATCTACCACTCCAAATATGTTGGAAGTTCCAGTTTTTAGCCAAAAAGCACTAAAAATTGAATTCTCAGATCGTAGCTTCAACTTTGACAACATTTGTTGTCAGCGTTTCCGTGCTCTGAAGTAGTAGTGAAACTACACCTACCTTTGGAATTGAGTGTCAAAATCATTAGAACACATGTAATTTGACTATTTAGATGTGATTAAAGCTATGGATTTACACTTGCTGGTCCCAGAGGCAAAGTTGTTAGTTGGAGGTCAACAAATTGTCTCTTCACTGCCAAAAAGTTGCATTTTAAGACCCTATACTATAGCTTATACCATGGAATGCTATTATATTTTATTCAAAATAGGTTCAAGGTGAAATTAGAGGGATTTTCCATGAACATGATGGATATTATTTTTTCTCCATACGACGTATAGTTTTGGTTTTATGCATGCTTGAAGTTAAGCTAACAATTAACATCTTTCTTGTATTGGGAAGGGCATTCTTGATCCCAGAATGGGTGGTGGGTTTATCATCTGAGCCAGATGAGAGGCCAAGAACCTGATCTAAAATGTTGTCTAACCCTATGGATGTGTTGGAAGTGTCATTTTTCATCCAACAAGCATCGAAAATTGAGTTCTCAGACTATAAATTCAACTTTGACAACATTTGTTGTCATTGTTTGCATGCTCCATAACAGTAGTGAAAATTCACCTACAGAGGAATTAGGTGTCATGACCATTGGAACACATGTAATTTGCCTATTTATACATGTTAGAAGTGGTGGATTTGCACATGCCAGTCCCAAAGATAAATTTTCTAGTTGGAGCTCAACAAGTTATCTCTTCACTGCCAAAAAGTTGCATTTTAGGACACTTTACTGCAAATTCTACCATAAATTTCTATTAGAGGTGATTCAGACTAGATTCAGGGATAAATTAGAAGGATTATACATATATATGAGGGATATTATAGTTTTTCCATATGATTTGTAATTTTGGTTTTATGCGCGCTTGAGGTTAGGTTAAAATTTGGCATCTTTCTTGTATTGGGAAGGGCTTTCTTGAGCCCAAAATGGGTGGTGGGTTTGTCATCCGGGCCAGATGGGAGGCCAATAAACTAGTCCTAGATGTTTTCCTCCCAAACAAACATGTTTTCACTACCAATTTTCATCCAACAAGCACCAAAAGTTAAGTTCTTAGACCGTAGTTTCAACTTTTGACAACATTTATTGTCAGTGTTTTCATTCTCTAAAATAGTAGTGAAAATGCATCTACAGGTGGAATTGGGTGTCATGTTCATTATAACACATGTAATTTGACTATTTAGACATGTTTGAATTGGTGTATTTACACCTGCTAGTCTTGGAGGCAAATTTTCTATTTGGAGGTCAACAAGTTATCTCTTCACTACCAAAAAGTTGTATTTTAGGAGAGAAGTAGAATAGTGCATGGTAGTAAGTCTATGATGGCATGAAGATAACTAAGAAAGATAATTTAGAGTAGATTATCACTTGAAAAATGTGTAATAACTCTCAGTTAAGTGTAAATGATGGAAAATCTTACATTCTTGCACACAGGTAGGTTGTGATAGATAGGTTTGTGAACCTATGCTTGGACAATGATCAAGAATATTACAAGAACATAATCATGGACATAGTGTGGAGTGTTTAAAAAGATTAAAGTATAGCCTCTTATAGGAATAAACCATTATTTAAAACCCTAAGGTAACAATGTCAACTTTTAGATATTGTACAAGCAATAGTGTGACAGTAACCATGTCATTCCATGAATAGAATGAATTAAGACTTGATAAAGGGAATTTAAGAGTATTAAAATGTATATTGAGAGTGATACAACCTAAATTAGGCCTTATGTTATCTTAATTAATGATAGAAATTGAGTATAGAATAATTTAGTATTACCCATGCTATACACAGTCAATTTTGGCCCACAATCAATTGAGAAATTGATGTTTTAAACCTAGAACGGATCAAAGAAGGGTTCTAGCCTATTGTATGAGGTAGAGGATATTATGACATAACTTTTGGTGAGGATTTGAACCATTGAAACGTTGTATCATTCAAGATATATAACTTTTGGTTAGAATAGCCCTAATTAGGCCTAGTTTGGGGGTTTCTATCAACGCAAGTGATAACTAGGAGAAGATTAAAGTGTTGTAACTTTGTGAGGAGTTGAAGGGTGATAGAGTGTGCCCTAAAGTGTTATTATATATTCAATAAAGGACATAGGTTAATAAAACAAAGGGAAAATTAAAGTGTTGTAACTTTGTGAGGAGTTGAAGGGTGATAGAGTGTGCCCTAAAGTGTTCTTATATATTCAATAAAGGACATAGGTTAATAAAACAAAGGGAAAAATAATGAAAATAGGGGCTATAACCCTAGACAAAGTATTGTGACTTTGAGGTGTAGTAGGAATGGAACAAAGTGTTTGGTCACTTAATAAGGGTTTAGACAAGTGCATAATGATCACTTAAGACCATCAATGTAATGAATTTGATTCTTAATAGCTTAAACTAAGGAATGGTTCTAGAGACCTAATTGGATACATAAGGTGAAGGATAATGAACACCCAAGGAGAAGTATTGAAAGATGAAGTAGGTTTGGACACTTGAAATAGGTTTGGGAAGATATTTTTTTACCATTTAAGACCATTCAAGCATTTTGATTGTACTCTTGAAACCTAAAGTGAGATTTGGTCCTTGGAACCCAAGGGGTTATGCCTAACCAAAACTAGTGAAGAGGCTACAAACAAGTTTGTCAATAAACTAATGCAAGGAGGTAGAAAATGATTGAAATTTATAATGGAGTATAATTCCATCTAGAAAATTGTCTATATATATTCAATAAATAGGTACGTGTGTTAAGTGACTAGTAAGCCCAAGAATCAAAGAGGAATTTTAAATTAGTAAGGGATTATTGTAGATAAATTAATAAAGTAAATTGACACAAATTGGAATGATGATTTTTATAATTCTCCCCAATAATATACATCACAAACCAATGCAAAATAGGATGACTCATTTGTGAAATTTGACCAAGCAGACATGTGTCACTAGCTTTTGCCAAAATGGGCCTACAGGGAAAAATATGTTGGATCCAATCATGAAATTTGGAGGAGAGGATAATTATGACATAATATATCCATTAAATATTTTTTATTGATTTTTTATAATGTAAAATATTTATGATTTTAGTACAGTCAACCAAGGTCAACAGTGCAACCTAACTTAGAGAAATTGGTCAGTTTGGGGCATCTACAGGTTGAGTCAAAGCACAAAATTTGGTAAGAATGGTATCTATGACATAAAAAAAATATCCCATGCCATAATAAATCTCCTAGAAAGATTTAAATTGCCTATTGTTTTGACACAGTCCTCTTGTAGTCAAGAAGGCAACCATTGGAGATTTCTGAAAGTTTTGTTAGTTCTGGATGCCATGAAGTAGTTTAAGCCTTGGAGAGGTATTAAAACCATATAATATGATGTTGAAAACCTATATTATAGTATATAATATATAAAATTCATGGGTTTTATGAAAAAAATTTAAGAAAGACAAGTTTTGGCATGAAGTATGCAGGCAGCTCAAGGTAAATTGTGGTTAAAAAGGTCTACATGACAAATTACATATCAAAATGACTTGAAAATTGGTAAAATTGTTATTAATGGAATAATATACCAATATATAATATTTGGAAGTTAATATGATAATTTTAAGTTCTCTTTGTTTTGTCATAGTCCCCTCCATGTCTCATAATGGTCACTATTCATGCGGGCATATTTGTTTGAGTTTTAAGGTGTGTTTGAGGGTTCCAAGATTAGATAAGTATTTGATAAGTATGGTAAAAAAATTTAAAACCTATTAGACACCTTTAAAGGGTGTTCAGACGCCAAACTTCATGCAATCCCTATAGGCAAACTCCAATCCCCATAGGCAATCTCAAAGGCATAAAGGCAAAGTTGGTTTTTTTAATCATTGAAAAGGTGTTATGAGATGTTTTATATGTAATTATGATGTTTTAAAGAAAATAAGATCAGTTGGAAGGTCAAATTGGTCCTTTAGAGAGTATGTACAGGGCATGAGAAACCCTAGATTAGCAAGCTTCATGCATTTTTGAGTGATTTAACCATGGTAATTTAATGAAACATTGTAATATTGATCCCATATACATTTAAATAGTGAATAAAAATGTTTTATCTTGATATTGTATGGTTGTGTATAGATTCTAGGACTCTAGGTTTGGAATGGGGCTAATTAGGCATAAATGAGGGTATGCTAATGAAGGAAGTGATAGTTAGAGGTGGAGTTAGGATATGAAATTTGACATAGACATGAAAAAGGATAAAGTGTAAATATAAATTAATTTATAATATATTTATCAATCATAACTTTTTTTACAAGGCAAAATACAGTAAAAAAGGCTATAAGTCGTGAGAGAGCATTGTGTCCATAAGGTGTAGATTGAGAGTATGATATTATTTGAGTACTTGAAGGGGGTTATAAAAGGTATGTTATGATAATATAAGACCATATATGACAACAGGTTGAGCTCTTGAAACATAGACCAAGATTTGGTCCTTGAGACCCAAAGAAGGCACCTAAGAAGAAACTAGAAAGAGATTGAGAGGAAGTTTGTGAATGAGACATGAATGGAATGAAGTAAAGGATGTATGGATAGAGGTCAATGCCATCAAGGAGGTGATACTAAGAGTACAAGGAATAAGTACCAGGTGTAAGAAGCTAAATTAAGCCCAAAGGGTCAAAAGAGGAGCTAGCTTGTGAAAGAAGATTCAAATTAAACCATAGTAAGTGAATGTCATTAGTTGGGTTTAGAATCAAATAATAATGTTTTTGTAGACTTATCCTCCATACCTCTGCATCAACATACAAACATAATTCAAATGCAATCACTGATATTATTTATTTCTTATAAGGGTTTGATTTGCAACATTATCCTAATAAGTTATTCTTAATCTCATAACATTTTTGATCCTTAAGAATACTTCAAAACCAATCATTTATAATAATCTAAACAAAAGTGATTCAAACAAGATTTAATTCATTGTTTTTCTTAAATATTCATGTAAAAAATAAGAATGCCATGTACGAATGCCGTATATAGGCATATAATGTCAATAATACATGCATTGCCATATAGGCATACAAAAAACTACATCATGTCTAACAACATAGTATCTAATGTCAAGGGAATACATCATATATGCATGTGCAATGCCAAAAAATACGTACATTTCCATATAGGCATACAAATAAGTACATCATCTACAACATCCTAATCATCAAATAGTCTCCCTCTTTTTTCCTTCTTTGAAGAAGACTCTCCTTGGGATGCCCTGCTTGTAGATGGAGATATCTCAAATGCCTTGGATTGCTTCAAGGTTTGACTGTGGGTACTACACTCAAAGATCACTTGTATTCAAACCTATTCAAATACAAAAAATATTATAAATTTAACAAGTATACATGAAACCAAGTTAAGAAAATAATGTTTTAAACTATAATAAAAAAATCATTTAAACATGCACTTACCACAATCTCATGTTCCTAAGATTTTTATTGATGCTCAACTGGGTCAGTACCAAGTTTAGCTACATGAACATGCATGTCAAATGATGAATAAACATAAAGAGTTATCATAGTAGTCATCTAAATCAGACTATCAAATGTCATATGATAGCCCTGCATACACAATACATTCGTGCATATAAATTATACTTACCAAAGTATATAGTAAAATTATTTTAAAAAAAAAGTACTAAATTACAATTCAAAATTACAATTGAATATACATACCTCAGTGAGTGTCTATGTAGATGACATTGCAACAACAATGCCCAAGTCTATCTCAACTTGCAATGATGGAGGAGTGTCCACTCTAGTCATCGGCTGAACATACAACCTAATAATTAATAACTTGAGAAATTCATTGATTAAATAATTTTCTAACAAACTTAGTCTTACATAAGATATGAAAAAATCTAATAAGGTAATGGGAAGCATGAATGTGACAAGTGGATATATGAAACATGTGGCTTGTAACACCACACTGAAGGGAATAAATGTCAGTTTCATGAGGGAGAATTACAAGACAATGAGGGAGGATTTTTGAGTGAAGTTTTTAAAAGTGAGTCATTGAATGCAAGTTAGGTGTTGAAACATCCTTGATATGTACCTATATACACTAGTTCAGATGCCTGTATAGCTTTTCTAAGGTGTATTTTGGATTTTGACCTAATTATTTGGTCATTAGGCCTAATTGTCTTAATGAAATGACTTGGTATAGTTGAGGATAGTCCTATGAGTATTGGTGTGATAAAAAATCCCTTAGAAACAATCATTGTGATAAGACAAGTAACCTGTATAAGTGTTTATTGAGAATTTTATAAACTAAGTTTTTAATCAGGTTAAGACACTTAGAGTGATAGGTTACTTTTATGGGAGACATCTATACTTGAGCCTTTTAAGAGTGTCTAGAACCTTATAAAATAGCTCTCATCAAAATCTAAAGAAATATATAGAAAATAAAACTGAATATTTTAGGGATAAGAGTGAGTGGACATTATTCTTTACAAGTGCATGATTTTGGTTGCCCTATAGGTGACATTAGGTTTACTATCTATCCTTAGATTACCCTTAATTTTTTCAAGGGAAGGTATATATGTATATAATGTAAGTAGGTTGAGGTCAACAAAGGGTGATATAGTCTTGTCGACACTCAATATTTATTTTAGAGGGACTTTCTTAATGAAAAGTGTTATAGTCTTATAGATTCGGCATGTCACTTGAGTGATAAAAGTGCATGGATATAGATATGACCTCTCCCCCAACTAGATATAGTATGTCTTTGGGCCCCCTAAGTAGGTGGTGATAACAAAATACTCAACCCAATCTATCTATATGGGGTTGAAGTCCCCTATTTGTATATGGTCTCAGGGCCTATGCCACACACACACACACACACACACAAACATATATGTTAGAGTTTACAGTCTATGCTCTCCCAAAAAATCAATGGAATTAACTAGGTACAATGGGATCAAGAGGCTATGTGATATAAATTTATAAGTCCATAGATAGAGATGAAATTATTATGCTCAGATGGAATAAAGATTTTAATTTAATTAATAGTTATGACCATTTTGGATATCGATCATAGAGATTGAATCACTATATGTGATTAAGATAACAGGGAATCAAGTGCCTAGCTATGAGGCCAATATTTAAAAGAAAGGAGTGGTATGCATATTGATGAAGACATGCTATTCTCTATTGGGAAATTGACATAAATATATTGTACCAAACAACTTTTATCAAATGAATTATTTACACACACACACACACATCCAATCCTACTTATTAGGATTGACTCACTATGGGAACTACATATAATGCGATATCAAGCAAATGATCAACTTGTTATTTTGGTTATTGACAACATAGTTGAGATGGAAGATGATTTTCTAACAAGTTACGCCAATCCATGTTAATACATCAAATAATAATAAGTCCAACAAAATTATATTAGGTATTTTATATTTTCTTACAAAAATCTATGAATGATGTAATTAAGGTGTATGAATGTACATCTAGAGTATATAAGATTCACTTGAAATTTTACCTCTATAAAAGTATATGGTATCACACTGAAACAGATAAATGTAGTAAGGGTTGGCCCACTACCTATTTGTGATTTTGAAGTTAACGTCTCCTCCTGGAACACATAAATAATACATATATATTATTCAATTTAAACATGTAATTTGATTTTTACCTTTTTAATTTGCAAATATAAATTAAAAATTTAAGATTAAATTTATATAAAAGATAATTGCATGTTTGTAGAGACTCCTAACATATCCAAACCAAATGTGTGTAGTAATAACTCATTAGTCAAGACCATATCCTCTAAGCCCCCTAAAGCACCACCGTTATTGTCTGAAGGTCCAATGCATATATGAACACAACATCTGCATGGGTGGGGTCAGGTACGACCACTAGATGGAGTATCTCGATCATCTATCTCTAAAAGTCTACTTGTATGATGAATGAGTGTATCAATAAAAATACTAAATACATACAAAGTGTCTATCTCCACAAATTATATCACCACAGAGGGAATCTTTAGATGAAGTGGCTTTTGGGTACAGATTCTTGTAGGCTAATTAGGTGCATGATGTGCACCTAGTCGATCCTATGAGGAGCCTTTCCCTTGGCCCTAAAACTCATGATAGTCAAAGTAGTTTTTAATTTGATTGAGGACAAACTTGCAGTAGAGTTTCTATTAGTGTAGGTTTTTATTTTTCCCTATTATTTAATTAGGGAAAATATATATATGTGCATACATGGAGTTTTCCTACATTCATGGTATAGGCTAGCTTATGTGGAGATGTGTGTCATAGATGTGTCATAAGTGTCATAAGAATGTCATAAGTAACTCCTTTATGGGAGTTACTTCTCTATTCTTAGCAGCTTGTCACCACCTTTCATGGAGGAGTTACAGTCTATTCTTGGGGTGCCTTGACCACCTTTTGTGGAGGAGTTACTTATGTGCTCTCCTATATGTATTCTTCACTTTCCATCTCATGTTAATCGGATATTAGGTTTTCTCCTATTTATCTTGTGCAATTTATCTCCTTGTATAATTTTAAATTGCTTTAGCATATATGTGATGTGCACTAGCTTCATCTCGTGTGATCACGTCTCCATTGCATTCACATTATCTAGATTCTGGCAACAACTTCGATATGGTATCAGAGCCACCCCGGTAATCATGTGTCTGGTTATGCTATTAGTTAATTCTAAAATTATTACTTTGCTTTCTTAGTAGTTTTTTGTTTAACTCTATTGCATTTGAGAGTTTTGGTAGAGTTTCTTGAAAACTCATGCAAATCCATATGGAAATCTGTTAAAAAAATACTTATGTTGAAGATCTACAGTAAGGAAATTTGTGGAAATATTAGCAGCTTGGTGTCCTTTTCTAGCAGCTTGGCGTCTATTTCCAGTAGCTTGGCATCCTTTTCCAGTAGCTTGGCATCCATTTCTAGCAGCCTGGCCTCCTTTTCTAGTAGCTTGGCGTCCTTTTTCAGCAGCTTGGCGTCCTTTTCCAGTAGCTTGATATTTTTTTTCCTTCATTAACTTTATCTCACTGCCTATTGTGCGTTGAAATTAAAACTTTGTCTCTTCCCTGATGTGTGTTGAGATTTTTCAGGTCTGCAGATTCAATATTTTTTTGCCTAACAAAATAAGAATTGTGCCTTTTTTTTGGTGAGAGAATTCTACCAGCTTGCTTTTTTTTGAAAATGGCACCCCTTCCTTGTTTAGTGTCCCATGTGGGCCATTAAATACTTGGCCATCCACTTCATTCTATCTTTTACTTTATTTTTTATTTAAAATTGACTTGTCAAAAAAAAAAGTCAATTTGACTGAATATTAAGTATTTTAGACAATTTGAAATTTTGGGGGTTCAAATTTAAACTTGTATCTTCGCCTGTCGAAGACGAAGGGTGAGACCCGGGTTGGTAGGAGGCAAATTCTCCCTGACAAAGACCTCCTTTGGAATCCTCCAACAAGTGGTTGGAAGGCCACTTTATCTCTCAAAATAGGCATTTTTTTAATGTTTTAGTGCTTCTTTTTGCAAAAACACTAGTTTACGAGAAAATTGGATCTTTAATATCTTGCAAATGGTAGCTCGGATTCAAGTGCCATTTTTTGAAAAAGTGTTTGTATTTAAATTATCCATAGTTTAGGATTGTTATTTGTTAAAAACACACTAGTTTATAAAGTTCCTAAAATTTGGGTCTCTTGAGACGCATTTTCGGTTGAGTCCGACATCCTATTTGCTTAAAGTCTTGCACTAATTGCTCTAAGACGCATTCTCAGTTGAGCCTAACGTCTTTTGAGCATGAAGTTGCATATTTGGGGGGGGGCTCAACATTTTGGGGGGGTTGATTGCTTTTCACAACTTGCAAATCTTTGCTTTCATTCTCCTTTTTGCATAATTTCACAACTTACAATCAACACAACTTCACTTAAATTTAGATTAAAATGGATTATTTTCAACTTAAACCCATAACACCCTTCAACTATCATGAATGGAAGGTTAAAATGTCAATCATTCTTAGAAGCAAAGGGTTGTATAGGATCACCATGGGTACTGAAGTAGAACCTACCAATGATGTTGAAAAGGTCAAGTGGTACAATTGTAGTGGTGAAGCCTATGGATTACTAAGCTTGTCCATGTCTCCAAAACTTCTCTTCCATTTAGAAACCTCCAAGACTCCCAAAGACATATGGGACACCCTAGAAACCTTATTTGGGAAGCATGATGAGATGAGAGGTCATGAGCTCAAAAATGAACTCATAAGTCTAAGTCCTAAAAACTTTGACACCCTATAGGACTTCTTAACTAAGTTTAAGGCCCTTAGATTGGAATTGAAAGAATGCGAGATAGAGAAAAAAGATGATTAACTCATCCTTTCTATTCTTACAAAGTTAGGTCCAAGCTATTCAGTCTTTGTCTCCACTTTTCATGCCACAAAAAGTGCCCTTGGCACTACATGGAAAATGCCTTCTTTGGATTCATTCATTGCCGACTTGACTAGGGAGCAAGATAAGCTAATTCAAATGGGAAAAATGAAGTCTACTCAACCCCAAGCTTTGATATCTGGAAATGGTAAGGACAAGACTTCAACAAAGGACAAGAAGAAAAAGAACAAGGACCAAGAGAAGAAGAAAGAAAACAAAAATCCTACCAAAAACAAAACTGAGTCTTCCTCCTCCAATGCTAAATCTAAGAAGGAGAAGGTTAAGTGTGCCTATTGTAAAAATACAGGGCACGATGAACACAAATGCATAAAGAAATAAATAAATCACCTAACTCATCTTCTAGAGAAGCACAACATAGGTGTTCCTGAGTCCATCAAGCAAAATTCATCTACCCAAGATTCTACTAAGGCAAAAGACAAGGGTAAGGAGAAAGAAAAGGGCAAGGCCCTTGTAGCTACAACATCTTCTATATCTTCATGGGCCATTGACTCAGGTGCTTCTCACCACATGGGCTCTTCCCTAGTTGAGTTTTCATCTTTAGAGCCTTGTAGCATGACTTCAATTAGTTTGGGTGATGACACATCAATTTCCATTACAGGGAGAGGGTCAGTTGAAATGGAAGGAGTAACATTCAATAATGTTCTAAGTGTTCCTTCTCTTTCAACCAATCTCCTATCAGTGTACCAAATCACTCACATTGGTCAGGGCATGAGAGTTGAGTTTTCACTAGATTCAGTGGCTATTAGGGAGTTGCATAATGATACTACAGTGGCAGTGGGTAGGGCAGATCACCAAGCAAGGTTATACACCTCACATTTTTCACCTGATTCTTCTCTAATAGCATTGCTGACTCATTCAGATGGAGTTAGCAAATTATGGCATGAGTGGTTTGGCCACCTTAACTACCACTACCTTAAGTAACTTTGCAAACATGACATGGTCATTCACTTGCCTCGTGTCCAATTCTCAAAAGACTTTGCGAGGGGTGCTCCCTTGGGAAGCATCCTGAAGCAAAATTTGACAAAGGCAAAGCTTAGAGGGCTTCACAACCTTTGGAGTTAGTCCACAGTGATGTATCGGGACCCTTTCCCAAACCTTCTTTCACAAGGGCCAAGTACATTCTCACTTTCATTAATGATTTCTATAGGTACACTTGGATATATTTTCTCAAACAAAATTTTGAAGTGTTTGAAAATTTTCTAGACTTCAAGGCTCTTTTTGAGAAATAGAGTGAGAAATCTATCAAGGTACTTTGAACAGATAACGGAGGGGAGTATGTCAGCAATAGGTTTAAGCAGTTTTACACCATAGAGGCGATTGATTTATAGCACATAGTCACTTACAGTCCTTCAAAGAATGGGGTTGTAGAATGCAAAAATAGGTTCTTGAAAGAGATGGGTAGCTGTATGACTCACTCCAAATCCTTAGCACCATAGTACTGGGCCGAAGCCATCAATTTTGCTTGTTACATTCAAAATAGGGTTCCTCACAAAGCTTTGAAAGGGATAAAACCCTTTGAAGCTTGGCATAAAAGGAAACCTGATGTTGAGCACCTTAGGGTTTTTGGATCCCCAGCCATGGCTTGCATTCTGAAGAAGAAATGCAAAGTTATGGAATGTCAGTCTAAGCCTTGCATCTTTATAGGATATCTAGATGGTATTAAGGGGTATCGCCTTCTAGATCCAGTCACTCATGAGTTGTTCATCGAGAGAAGTGTCCATTTTTAGGAGAGTCCTAGAGACTCAACACTTGACACTTCTTCTCCCTCATCAGATCTACTTCTTCATGATGATTCCTCATCAGATTCAGATCAGCCACAATAGGTTCTCGAGCTAGAGACATCTTTTTCTTCTTCAAGTTTAGACAGTGAGGATAGTGATGCAGAGTCATCCACCTCTAGTCAATCAGAGGATGAGGAGTTAGCACCTGACTCGCCCACTTCTAAGCCACTTTGGGCCAGATAGACACTTGAGAGTGCTGACACATGGGCAGGAGATCCTGTAGATGACAAACATACTAGGGGGATTTTTAGAGAGATCCACATGCCTTCTTTGCTTCAATTTTAGATCCACAGACTTTTCGAGAGGCATCGGGGGTACCTGAGTGAGATAGTGCTATGGAGGAAGAATATTCTTCCTTAATCAAAAATCACACTTGTGATTTGACTTCACTTCCTAAGGGAAGAAAGATGGTTTGATGTAGGTGGATATATCAGACCAAGTTTGCAGTAGATGGGTCGATTGATAAGTACAAGGCACGATTGGTCACCAAGGGTTTCTCACAGGTGGAAGGCATTGACTACTCAGAGTCCTTTACACCCGTTGCAAAGATGACTTCTATCTGACTCACCTTGGCTATTGCCGCAGCACATGGTTGGGATGTGTACCAGATGGATGTGAAGAGTGCCTTTCTTCACAGAGACCTAGAGGAGGAGATCTACATGGAGCAGCTGCTAGGATTTGTTCAGGATTATTCCTTAGTATGCAGACTTAGGAAATATATCTATGGCCTCAAATAGGCCCCTCGAGCTTGGTATGCCAAGATGGATTCCTTCCTTCTCATAGTAGGTTTCACTAGGTGCCATTTTGACCCCAATGTCTACTTCTTGTGGTAGGATGATTCGCTCCTGATTTTGGTTTTATATGTTGATGACCTTTTGATCACCGAGAGTTATTCATCAACTATTGCAGTGGTGAAGGCATCTCTCCAAGATAGATTTGACATGACAGACTTGGGTTTGTTGCAGTACTTCCTTGGCATTGAGATCTCACAATTAGATTTAGGGATTTCTCTTGCACAACCTAAGTATGCTCTTGAATTATTGGCTCAGTTTCACATGGCTGATTGCAAGCCATCTTCAACTCCCTTTCTATCAAGAGTCAAGCTTGAGGCTGATTGTTCTTCACCATTGGTTGATGCCACTCGGTATCGATAACTTGTTGGTAGTCTCATATACTTGACTCACACCAGGCCTGACATATCATATACAATGGGACTTGTCCCCAAATTTATGCAGGAACCTCATGAGCTACATTGGAAAGAAGCTAAGAGGATCTTGCATTACATATAGGGTTCACAAAGATACGGGGCTCATTACAGATTTGGCATAGAGGTTGACTTGGTTAGATATACAGATTTAGACTAGGCTAGCGATTCATAGACTCGCAAGTCTACTTTTGGTTACAGTTTCTCTCTAGGTTTTGGTCCTATTAGTTGATCTAGCAAGAAGCAAAATGCTATTGCTATATCATCGACATAGGCAGAGTACAGGAGAGTTGTTAATGCATCTACTGAGGCTATTTGGCTTCAGGAGATTCTTTTTGAGTTTGGCATTCCTATCAGGCAACCCACCATCATTTACTGTGACAACTAGAGTACCATTCAGATTTGTAGGAATCTAATTTAGCACCATCGAACCAAGCACATAGAGATTCACATGCATTTCATTTGGGAGCTTATTCATAGTCAGGTCATTGACTTGATATTTTGCCATTCTTCGAAGCAGGTTACAGACATCTTCACCAAACCTTTCACCGAGAGAAAGTTCATTCATCTATGAGCTCTTCTTGGGGCATGGTCTACATCTGCAACAACATCATCTTCAGGGGGGGCCTTCTAGCCTCTTCTTTTCTTTTATGTCTCTCTTTTGGAGGGGAGTTTTTTCCTACAGGGTTTCTCCTTTTCTCTATCTTATGAGAGATTGCATTTGTACATGGGTACCTCATCAAGCCTAGTTGTCGGGACCCATTTTATATTTCCACACTACCCACCTAAGCTGTGCTTATGGGAGGTATTAGTGTAGGTTTTTATTTTTCCCTATTATTTAATTAGGGAAATTATATATTTGTTCATACATGAAGTTTTCCTACATTTGTGGGATAGGCTAGCTTATGTGGAGATGTGTGTCATAGATGTGTCATAGGTGTCATAAGAATGTCATAAGTAACTCCTTTATGGGAGTTACTTCTCTATTCTTAGCACCTTGTCACCACCTTTCATGGAGGAGTTACAGTCTATTCTTGGGCTGCCTTGACCACCTTTTGTGGAGGAGTTACTTACATGCTCTCATATATGTATTCTTCACTTTGTCCATCTCATGTTAATCTGGGTTTTCTCCTATTTGTCTTGTGCAATTTATCTTCTTGTATAATTTCAAATTTCTTTAGCATCTATGTGATGTGCACTAGCTTCATCTCGTGTGATCATGTCTCCATTGCATTCGCATTATCTGGATTTTGGCAACAACTCTGATAGTTTCCTCAAAAAGTACAAATGGATCTCATGGTTATTATAAGGGGGATAGTCAAACACCATCCACCATCGCTCCTAAGAATTGGCTTTAATCAAATCATGTTGGCATCGATGGATTGGGAAATGTTTGGTCACTATGGGAAATGGGGCATTGGTGATTGAGTCGATAAATAAGGCATAAATTTGATTTTTTATTATATTCTTATTCTTCACCTTAGATGTTAACAATTTGTCAACATATTAAGCCCTATATCTATCCCTATATAACCTCCATATATTGATTTGACTCATAATTGAGTCAACTTGACCTAATACTAACTCTAGGTTATTGGCCAAATAAGTGCAGTGGGTATTTGAAGTAGGCTCCCTCATTCTCCTAATTATCTACTCAATTTCAATTTTATTCTCAACTATGTGAATAACTATATCCTCCTGAGTGCCTGGGGTATCTAGTGGAACTATAGGAGGGTTAGGTAGGTTGGGTGGAAGGCTAGGCAAAGAATTAGGTAGAGGGTTAGGTGGAGCATGTTGACCTATTGGAGAAAAATAAAAAATCAAAATATGCAATTTACATTCACAAAAAATTAAAAAAATTAAAAAAATTGATTTAATCTATAAAAAACCTACCTCTTCTTTGCAGTGGCATCGTTGATCTCACAAATTCAAGCCAAAATTCAAGTTAGAGGGAAAAAGGAAGATTTTTAGGCTAAAACACAATTGTAAAGCACCAAAATGTGAATGGGAAGCAAGAAAAATTGAGAGGAGTTGAGGGGTTTTTTTTTATGTTTTGTAGTTTTAGAAATGCATACATGTTATGTTTAGTTATAGGAATGTATATGCATTCCTATAATGCATACACATTCCTATAACTAAACATAATGTATACATGTTATTGTTATAATGTGTACATGTTATGGTTCAAGAATCTTAAGCCATAACACATACACGTAGTGGGTTATATCGACAAAATTGTCCCCCAATTCCGTGCACATACCCACTTCTCTGTGCTTTCAGTCTACACAACCAAACTAACTTGTTCACTCATAAAATTGGTCCTAAGGCTTGTGGTGTGGATCATTGGTATCAAAGATTAAAATCTCTTTGTTTTATATGCCTATGAACACATGATTGCAACAAGAGAAATAATGATTATTAGTCAGTTCTGTTTCACACTACCCAAAAGAATGTCGTAGAAAAAATAAGATGGTTGATGTCTAGAAAAATGTCATAGTAAAAGTATGAAAGCTAACACCCAAAAGTAACCTGAGTTAGCCTTAAAAGTTTAAAAGGTTATTATCAATGCACTAGATGCACAATGCACCAAAATTTTAGGCCAATTCTACGAGTAGATGATACAACTCAACTTGATGCCTTCTAACACACCTCCAAAGTATGCTCAACAATGGTTTGTAAAACAAACACCCTTCAAAGTATAATTCAATCTCGACATTAGTATGTTCAAAAGAAATATCGATGTCATATCATTGGATGCCTAGATTTTACAACTCGAGGCATACTTATCAATCGATCATATCATAGATGCTGAGAAGATTACCTTCATTGTATTGAAGATTTCCATTTTGGTGGTCCACTGGTGGAAGAACAACAGTGCATACTATGTGAAAGATTGTGTTCCAATTAAGTCTTGGAAGACTTTTTTTTATTTGTTGAAGGAAGAATACTACCCTCTCCACCACTTTGAAGTTAAATACATCAAGTTCTAATAATTGTGCAAGTGCAAGGATTAGTCAGTGAAAGTCTACACTAACACATTCCATGACTACTTTGTGTGCCTACGAGAGAACTTGACTAAACAACATAAGGTGCAAAAGTAAATTAGTACAATCTCACCTTATATATGTGTGAAGGTGCATTTATTGAATTATGATACTCTTGGGCAAATATATTGTAATGACATCAAGATCAAATCCAAGGAAAATATGAAGCAATGTCTCACCTCCTCATATAACACAATGCACAAGAGTCATCCCTCACACAATATCACATTGTAAACTTATGCACAAAATAATAGGACATCTAAGAAAGGTGTGCAAACATAGAAGACTGCATAGAATTCTAATGCTCTTGTTCCTTCCACTTTAGACAAAGGAAAAAATATGTCTAATGATAAGTGGTGCCATCACCATAGCTCATCCACCCATGATGACTTTTAATTTCATACATAATAATCCTTACTTGTACAATACACATTAGGTCCCACACCAATTAACAACACTGATCTAGATGTTTCTTGTCTAAACACTAACACCATAGCGATTGACGTCTCTTATGAGTATGAATGTCTCTTCCACATCAAGTTCTTGGTGAAGGGTCAACCTTTTGTTGTCATCATTGACCACTTTAAATTCAAAATCACATCATTACAGAAGCTACAAAATAACACCTTGGACTTACTATTGTTTCACATCCTAAGACTTACTCTTCGGGGTGGCTCCAATAGGGAAATGACATATAGGTTTGACAATAATGAATTTTTTAACTAATAATTAAGTTTATGGAGGATAATGTCACTTGTGTCATCGCATGTTTGGAGGTTTGTAAAATTTTTCTAGGGAGACCAATTTTGTATGACTATGAAGCTACATAACAAGCCAAGCCATAACATTGGACTATTCATGTGAAAGATCGATTCTACACCCTGTTTGAGTCAGTTCCCATGATAAAAGTCACCTTGGTATCCACCAAACAATGTCATAAAGTCATTTCGTACAAGCAAAAGTTCATGATACTCATGGTCCACCTTGATACACCTCCTTATGGGATGAAACATGCCTTGCCAATGCGTAACATGCACATAAAGTCACAACAATAACAACTCAACAATTTACTAGCATAGCATAGTGAATTCTTTATAGAGCTCAGAGGTCTTCCAACACACTACGTAGTGAAACATAACATAGATTTTGTCCCTGTATCCACTCTTCTAAATAGCCCTCTATATCGTAGATCAGTTTGGGATAATGATGAAATTCGATGCTAGATACGAGTGTTTATTGATTAGGGTAAGATTAGGCCTAACTCTTCTCCTTTTGTGAGTCTGATAGTCCTCACACCCATGAAGGATGGATTTTTAATACTTTGCATAGACCATCATACACTCAAAAAAATAATGGTGAAGAATGAGTACCCATTTTTTTGGATTGACAACCTTTTGGGCCATCTTTAAGGTGCATAATGCTTCACCAAGATCGACTTAAAATCAAGGTACCATCATATTCTAATCCAACATGAAGGCATTTGAAAGATAGCATTCAAAACATATAAAGGTTTGCACGAGTGATTGGTTATGCATTTTTCCCTAATCAATACGCCAACAACATTCAAAAGCTTGATAAAATGAGTTTTGTTAGTTCATTTTTTAAAAGTGCTTACAAAAGATCTCCAAACTATAATTTGCCATGGAAAATAGAAAACACTCTAACTACCACTTTAGATATGATTTTAAAATCACCAAGTACTTCCAAATAAATTAATGTTGGGTTTCCATTGATATTTTGATGTTAAAAATTATCTGCTAACTGTATCTGGCTGGCACGAACACCACTTCATCGATATCATTGGAATTCACTTAAGGGTTACCCTCTATAGACATATTTGAGATCTCAAAACACCACACACAGGTATCGAGTATTGTACAATTTTTTTAATGAAAATCCATCTTGTGCTTATGGCACCCGACTGTGGTAGTGTATTGAGTGCTTGAAAAAGCCTCATTTATTGTTCTCGTTCTAGGTAGGGAACACCCACTTTGACACCAAGACATGAAAAATGTTGTCCCCTCTTATTCAGGTCAGGTCTAAAATGTAGATTTTATCCAAGCCCAACTAGCTGATAAACCAATTATAATAGCATAACAAAATAACAGTAAATTAAAGCAAAACACTTACAATAGAGACAAGCCAAAAATATGCAATAATACTCTGTATTATTTCTGATATATCTGTTACAATTTTTTCAAGTCATGAAATAGTAAAGATGCAACTAATTAAATATCATGGAGTGCTTGACTTAGAGGGGTTTAACTGGCTATTCAAACAATAGTCTAAAAAAAAATTTAAACATGCATTTCTTCATGCATTATTGGTTGTGCTAATACACTACAAGTTAAAACAATGTTTAACAATATATTTCAAAAAAAACAAACTAGAAATAGAAGAGTCCCATGCGTAGATGAGGACTGCAATCAACCGATGGGGATATCATGTGGTGAGGAAAACATGCATCGCTGAGGACAACATGCATCAATTATCAACATACTCCCCCTTGATGTTAAGAGGGCTTACAATTTGATCTCTGAGTGTCAAAAATTGATCTGTTGCAACAACTTTCATGAAGATATCTGCCAACTGTTCTTTAGTGTTGATGTCTTTCAATTCTACTACCTTCATCTACACTAAATCTCGAATAAAATGATGCTTTAAATCAAAATGTTTTGTCTTATTGTGATGGACTGGATTCTTGGCCAATTTAATAGCACTAATGTTATCACAAAAAATAATTGTGGGCTGAACTTGAATCTCTCCAATTTATTCAAGAAGTTTTCTAAGCCATAATGCTTGTGTACCTGCTGAAGTGACTGCAACATACTCTGCTTCTGTAGAAGAAAGGGAAAATATACTTTGCTTCTTTGAGCTCCAAGTAATCAAACCAGAACCAAAAGAAAAACAATTCTTAGATGTTGACTTTCGGTCATCCAAACTACCTCCCCAATCAGAGTCACTAAAACCAACAAGATTGAACCTTTTATAAGCGTAGTAATGAATACCAAAATCTAGAGTGCCTTTCACATACCTCAAAATTCTCTTGGCTGCCTTTATATGTATTTTTGATGGCTCTGTCATGTACCTTGAAATAAGTGAAATTGAATAAGCAATATCAGGTCTTGTGTGAGTTAGAAACATTAAACTTCTGACAATACTTCTATAGGCTATCTCATCAACTCTTTTAGCACCATCATCTCTACATAACACAACTCCATGAGCAACTAGAGTGGAGACTGGTTTACAATCAGCCATATCAAGTTTCTTCAACATATCTTTAGCATACTTTATTTGACAAATGAAAATTTTATTCTCCCTTTGATAAATCTCCATTCCTAAAAAATATTTCATAAGGCCTAAATCTTTCATCTCAAATTCATTCATCATGAAAACTTTGAATTCATCCTTCATCATAGAACTGCTACCCATATACAACAAGTCATCAACATACAAACTTACAATTAGAATATCATTACCTTCTTGTTTGTAGTAAAGGGTAGGTTCACTCTTACTTCTTTGAAAGCCATTATCTTGAAAATATCCATCAATCCTAGCATACCTCTTGGTGCTTGTTTGAGGCCATACAAAGCCTTCTTTAACTTGTAGACATGATTTTCTTTTCCTTGAACTTCAAAACCTTGTGGTTGTTTCGCATATACTTCTTCTTCTAAGTACATATTCAAGAAGACACTTTTCACATTCATATGATGGATGCTCCAATTATTTTGAGCTGCTAATGAAATCAACATTCTAATGGTCTCTTGTCTTGCTACTGGTGTAAATGTGTCTTCATAATCAATGCCATACTTTTGTGTGAAGCCTTTAGCAACTAATCTTGCCTTATGCCTTTCAACACTTCCATCACTGTTACACTTAGTCTTGTAGACCCATTTGGTGCCAATCTTCTTCTTGTCATGTGGAAGCTTGATAAGCTCCCAAGTGTCATTCCTATGAATAGACTCCATCTTTTATTGCATTGCTTGCATCCAAACCTCATTAGTATATGCATCTTCAAAACATGATGGTTCAAAATCAACCTTGGTAAGTAAAGCAAAATTCAGTGTCTCACCTCTTGGATTTTTTTCATGTGCTTGATTTGAACTCCTTTGATAAATGTCACTCAATCTTCTTACCTTCCTTGCAGAACTAGGACTTGAATTTGGACTTACACTTGGAATTGAACAACTAGATGAGGGGTTACTTGGTGGATTTGTAGCACTTGGAATAAAAACATTAGTGGGCTGCCCATGATCAATATCATCCATAATAACTTCATTTAAAATATATTTTGACTTCTCCATATGGCCTTTTTGATGACCATAAACTCCCCTTCATCAAAAATCACATCTCTTGACACAATAAGCCTATGAGTGAGAGGATTATATAACCTATAAGCCTTACTTTCCTCACTATATCCAACAAAAATACATGACTCACGTTTGGGATCTAACTTTTGCCTCTTTTGATCAGGAACATGAACATAGGTTAAGCAACCAAAAACTTTGAAATAATTAACATTTGGCTTTTTCTCATACTAGGCTTCATACGGAGTCAGCCTATTAAGTGCACTAGTGGGACTCCAATTGAGAATATATACTTCTGTAGCAACTGCATCTCCCCAAAAAGAATTACTTAATCCCTTTGTTTGTAGCATGCTTCATGCCATCTCCACCATTGTACGATTCTTCCTTTCAACTACACCATTTTGTTGAGGTGTGTATACAATGGTGAGTTGTCTTCTAATGCCATGCATATCACAATAACCTTGAAAGGCTTTTGAACAAAATTCTTCTCCATGATTAGTCCTTAAGCATTTGATTTTGCACCCTTTGTCATTTTCTACAAGGGCTCTAAACCTCTTGAATGTATCAAGAGCTTCACCTTTGGTCTTCAAAAAATAAACCCAACACTGTCGTGAGTAATCATCAATAAAAGTAATGAAATATGATTACTTACCCAAACTCTTTGTCTGCATAGGGCCACAAATGTTTGAATGAACTAACTGGAGTGGATAATGGGCCCTCCATGCATTGCCTTTTGGAAATTTCTCTCTTGCATGTTTTCCTTTAGCACATCCTTCACAAACTTCCTTGTGCTCTTCAACTTTAGGCAAACCAAAAACTAATGCTTTTGATGTTAGAATATTCAAACTATGAAAATTTAAATGCCCATACCTGAGATGCCGCAACCAAATTGTATCCTCATATGCCATATTGACAAGGTTCTTGTTATGTTCACCAAGCTTCAATGGAAACATCCTATTCTTTGTTATAGGCACAACTGTTACCACCCTATTTCCTTGATTCTTATCATAAATTATACATTGTTGATTTACAAATACAGTTTTATAATTCTTCTCACATAATTTTCCAACACTCAATAAATTATGCTTTAACTTTGGAGTGTAATAAATGTCTTTAACACTCTTCATACCTTCTTTTGTATGGACTTCCATAGCTCCTTTTGCAGCAACCTCCAATGATTTGTCATCACCAAGCTTGATCTTGGATTTAAAACTTTAATCCATTATAGAAAAAAGTTTTTCATTCCCTGACATGTGGTTAGAACATCCCGAATCTAAATACCAAAAATCTTTAGAAACATTTTCAGCTTTGTCATAAGATAAAAATAAATTATCTAGAGGATTCTCATCACCTTCTTGAGCATAATAAACACTTTTATCATTATTACCTTCTTTTAGTCTACACTCATAATTAAAGTGGTCATACCTATTACAATGATAACACTAGATATTTCTTTTATCAAATTGGCCTCTACCTCTTCCTCTAAAACCACTTCTTCCTCGAAAACCACCTCTACATCTATTTCCTCTTGAGTAATTCTGATTTTGACCTCTACCTTGGCCTTGATTACTTTTGATGCTACCATTGGCATCTTCATTCTTTGTGATTTGTCATTTGGAGGAAAAATCTTTCTCATCACTTTCTCCAAATGAATCTCTCAATCTTTCTTCATGAGACATCAAAGACCCAAGTAGATGATCAAATTGAAGGGTAGAGAAATTCTTGCTTTCTTTTATGATTATGGCAACATGGTTCCACCTTGGTGTGAGAGTCCTCAACACCTTTTTGATCACAACCTCATTGTTCACGATTTCACCAAGTGTAGCCATCTTATTGACCACATCTTTTACTCTGACACAATAGGTACTCACACTTTCAGCTTCTTGCATCTTCAAATTCTTGAATTCTCTCTTCAATGTTTATAACTTGACAACTTTGACTTGATCACTACCTTGGTAAGCTTCTTTTAGAGTCTTCCAAGCATCTTCTGTTGTCTTTGCTCCTACAATTCATGGAAATAGGCTCTTATCTAGAGCTATTTGAATATGAAATAAGGCTTGAACATTCTTCTTCTTAGCTATTTTATCATTTGTTGTGAGGGCATTCCAATCAGCTGGCTCTGCATACCCTGATTCAATAATCTCCCACAAATCTTTTCATATCAAAAAAGTCATCATTTTGATACATCAATAATCATACTCATTTCCATCAAATTTTGGAATGGGCAAGGAGTTAGAATTTGACATGATAAATTTTTGGCAAAATTCCAACTACTAAATCTTTAACCCAAAAGAAAAATACTTGATACTAGATGTAGATTTTATCCAAGCCCAACTAGCTGATAAACCAATTATAATAGCATAACAAAATAATAGTAAATTAAAACAAAACACTTACAGTAGAGACAACCCTGCAAATAAAGATTTTCTGAGTGCTCTATTTCTTTTTGTTTTATACTCTATTTTTCTGCTGTTATCTCATAATCTGTGAGCATAGAAATTTGGTTTAGTTTTTCAGATTCTACATAAAAGGCATTTCATTTCCCCAGCTTTTGACCCTCTACAAGGAGATGTACGTTAATAATAGGAGTAAACAATGACCACAGATGAGGACACAGAAACACTACGGTGATGGAGATCTATGATTTACCGAATGATGCATGAACAAAATTTTAGATGGATTTTCCCTTATAAATTTGGCCTAGAGAAGGGGTTTATTACAGAAGGGGTTTTATTGGATTAATAACATCTCAATTGGTCATGGCAGGCTGATATTCTTCAGGTATGATGTTTCAGCATTTGATGTTGGAAAGAAGCATTGGGAGGATATGAGGAGACCACAAAGAACAGATGCTCATGAGTTTGAATACACTTGTTATTGGAAGTTAACTAGGTATGATGGAAAGGTGGTTTTAGTGGATCAGAAGGATCTGTCTCTATGGAAGTTAAATGAAGTGGAATAAGAGGAAAGACAGAGATGGTCTCCATTGTAGGAATTTCCAAGGATCCTATATGAAGTAGCAGTGAGCTGAGGAAATATAATTAGGGTGGATAGAATTCCACAAAGAGTTGGATTCCCATTCAGACATCTACAAGTGACACCAAATCGTTGTTGGTGGGTTTTGGTGCATTTGCATATGAATAAGTTGTTTGTTTTTATACAGAGGGAAGAATGGTGAGGAGCATTGAAGGTAAACTGCTGATAGTATCTGAACAAGTTGTATTTACAATACCACTAAATGCTTGTGAAATCAACAATGTTTGTTGGCCTCAATCTCAGATAGGTATCCTCTGTGTTCTTCGCAGTGGCTCTAGACTATTATTATTTTTCTTTATGCCAACAATGTTGTCCACAAGTTCTGGTCACAAGTTTGAAATAGAAAACATGATCTTCAATTAGATCTTCATTAGCTTAAAGAAAGCATAAGAGGAGTATTTTTAACGAAAGATATATGTTTTTTTAATGTTGAAGCAGTTAACAGTTGTTTTTTCTTTTTTCCCTTTTAATTAAAGGTATTTGATTAGAACGATTTATATATTGAATTCTGAGTTAATAAAATATATTTAGAGATATTTGAATTTTTTTTTCCCCTTTATTTTATGAAAAGAAAGAAAAAGAAGATTGTTAGGCATACTAATAAAATAAAATAAGAAGTTACAAGATGAAAATGATTAAATAGTAGGTTATATATTTATAATGACTCATCTTCATTAACATACCTAATTTTTTATAATTATTTTTATAATTTTCTTTCAACAATTTTTGATGAAGGATTTTTAAGAATCAAACTTTTTTTTCAATTTAATCATATTAGTTATTGTTTTCTCTTTCTCTAGCTCTTATTTATTATTGTTGTTTTCAATAGTATGATTGTTACATTAAAATGATTTGTAATATTTTCATAAGTATTATTTATTAATAAAGTGTTATAACTTATAAGTTATTTATGAAGATTTTGTTTCATTATAGTATTTTATATATATATATTTTAAAAATACAACCAAGTATAGTTGTAGTTATTGTTTTTTTAATATATTTTATTGTATTTTTTAGTTTTTGACATGGTAATTTATTATAGATTTTATTTGAGACACTAATTTTGGTTAACAAATTAATTTAAAAAAAAGTATGTTTTATTAATGTTAAAGTTTATAATGTTTAAAATCATTTTTTAGAATTTTTAGATCATAAAAAAAAGTTAATAGAATAATTTATTTAGTATTCAATTGGTTGGAAGGTACTATTATGACAGTTTTAGGATGTTATTGTAGTAATTTATTTTTATTTTTTAAAATATAAATTCCACAAGTGACTCATGTATAGTGTAAAATATAGAAAATAATGTTGAGAGAAAGTAATTAAATATGAGTTTGATACAATAAAATAATTAAATATTAATTTTATATCTAAAAGTGAAATATGAAAAAATTATGTTTTTTAATAACTTTAAAAGTAAGTAAATATTGTGTTGTATAAGTATTAAATATTAAAATTATTTGGTATCACTATCAAATGTATATTTTTTCTAAATCATATGTGAAAGAAGATTTGCTTATTTACCTTGTAAATCTTAGTCACTTCTTTATGCAATAAGCATATAATGTGCATGGCTCACACCAATATTTGAATTACGAATTTTCTAGAATATAGTATATTTAATATGATCGCATAATTATTAATCATTGTCAAAACTAAATTTTATCATAATTATACATCATAATTGATCACTAAATCTGACTCTTCTCTCTCTCTCTCTGTCTCTCTCTCTCTCTCTCTATATATATATATATAAACTTGTAAACATTTTATGAAATGGTGACAAGTATCATATTTTATCATTGATATATAAAAAATTGTAATTACTCGTGTGACAGAATCACATAATATTATAGTCATAAAATTTATTTTTTATTATATTATTTTTATAATCACATAATATTATAGTCATAAAATTTATTTTTTATTATATTATTTTTTACAATGTTGTATGTAATATATCTCCTAACCCGGTCAAGTGTATCCTCTTTGATTTAAACTGCATATACATCAAAATGACACATGACCACCTCTTATTGAATTGCTTTAAAAAAAGTCTTTATTTCATGCTTGAAATTGGTTGCTTTGTATTCTTTTGTCCACCCATGACTTTGACTATGTCCCCACATACGTACACATGGAATGAGGTGATTACCTCATAGCCATGACTCACTATGTTCATGAAGTTTAGTGAAACTGTGAAATGACTTTCAAAAGTCCTTGGACTCATTTAAGTTATCCAATCTACTTTAATACCCTTATGCAGTTGTGGTCCTACATATAAAAAAGGTGGCCACCATTATTAAAGCATATATTAAAACTAATAGGATTTATTTATTGTAAAAAAAATGATTAGAAACCACAGGTAAATCATTCATAATATTAAGAAATATTATGATATTATAATGGATACGTGTTAATTATTTAGTCGTTTTGTAGTTATAGATTTATTCGAATGTAATTATTTTAAATAATTTTTTGTGTTTATATATTCACTTAATTTTATAGAGTTCAGTCATGAAAATGACATTGGGTTCATAGAAAAAGTATAATGTATCCCTCACATTTCATACTAATACCAAATTCTCATCAAAATGATTACAATCACAAAAAAAATATCGTAAATCACTATGTAGTAGTCATATAATAATATGTAATATAAAATGAATTTCATCATTCAACTTATTTAGAAGAGATTGATCATGCTCTATAATTTAATGCATAATATTAACCAATCAATAGATCACCATAAACTAAACACCTAATCCATTGCACCATAACTTCATAACAAATGAATCATCACCATGTATCTTCTTGTGATCACAATTTTAATTAATGCACGTATCACATATGTTTATCCCAATATCTATTCTCATTGTGCCCTTATTTTTATAAGCAAAAGTAGATGCATGTATATTTTTTTAAATAAAATGGATACATCAATGGGTCCATAGACTTAGACATGAGGTAAAATTTACCTGAGGAACTTGTGATTGCATGAACATAAATAAATCAATGTGTGACACATGGATCATTATGCACCTAGAACATAGAAGGTCGATGCCACAATGAAACCTCAATGATTGACAAATGTCATGTTTTAAGCTGATCAAAGTAAGAATCAAAGGAAAAAAAAAAAAAAAAAATCGTGACTATGAGACACTTATCAATATTATGGGATATGCATTAAAATATTATTTAAATATTTGAACTTTATTAATTGAAATTTGGGACGTCCCTCCAAGTATTGGGGAATCTCAATTTTTTAAGGAAATATTTTTTCAGTGCTTTTTTATATTTCAAATTGATTAAATTCATTTTTTGTTTTTAGATTATTCATTCCGAATTAAAAATAGATATAAATCATGGGTGGATAAGTGGGAACCTCACCAAATTTTATGTTGAATGGGTCACACATTCCTTATTATCATTAACTCACAATTAAATGGTTATACAATTAATAAATTATAATATAAAAGAGAACATAAATAAAAATATTACATAACAAAAGAGTTGGTTGGTATGTAAAGTACACACTTTTTTCAAGAAGATAAACTCTGAATCAAAATACGTAAATAAAAATAGAAAATTAAAAATAAGTTGGATAAAACTCGATATTCTTTGAAAGATGAGGGAGGAGATCATTAAATCTGGAGCTACTTATCCATTCAAAGGATCCATATTAAAATCTATTCTACTGTTGTTGTAATTAGATAGCTTTGGCCTATGATACATTAAGTTTATTAAATTTAATGTGTTATCCATGAGATTCTCCATACTATCGAGATCAATTTCACACGTGATATCTTTGCAAATAGAAGTATTTCCCATAATGAAACACATTAAGTAGCTTTAGGAAATAAAAAATAAAAATATAGTTTGTAGGGTGTCATAGTTTGTTTGCATTTACATGAAATTAACATCTACCCTCTCTTCTTACAAAACTATTTGTTATGACTCTTGTGTTGATAAATAATAAAATTCCTCCATTGATCGTGATAAGGAATTAAAATTTAATTTTTGAACTATTATTTTTGTGAGAAGATTCAAGTGAAAAACATAGACGTCTAAATCAAACCTTTTATCAAAGAGTTTTAACAATTGTATTGTAGAGTAACATTAACATATACAATGTATTCTCAACCACAAACCCTTTTATGTTGTTTGGAATATTTTATTAGAAAATTCATGACTCTTCTAGCTTTACAATTTATTTATGTATGTGTATAAGATTTATATTTTAAAAATATAAGATAAAATTATTATATTTATTTTTTATTGACTACTTTAATTTATTTATTGACTTCTAAGTATTTATACCAAATAAAAAGTTTGCATATTTAAATTATGATGATTTTTTTTTCAAAAATATGATAAACACCTAAGAAAACATGTTTAGTTTAGTAACTTCTTGTCAATGGACTACAAATTTAAAGACAACTGAAAAAAAAGATTAACAATCAAGTTGAACTTGAAAAATTAAAAGTTTAATTACTCCACAAAATTCGATGTAATTATAAATGATTTATTCTCACACAATTAAAAATAGAGTCGAGTTTTTCATATTCATTAAAAATTAAAAAACATGTTTAATTTTTTTATAAAATATTTCTATTTATAAGTTGTATCTTAAACCCAATACATATTTTTAAAATAATATTTGATGAGTCTTTAATGAAACACATCACAAGAAAATACAGACAAAAGTGATTCCAGAAGATATTTATAAAGTATATAGAATAAGAAAAAACTCCAGTTGAAAGATAACATTCCTTACAACAAAAATCCATTGACCCAATATAATAATACTTAATTTACTATGGACAATTGGTTCGAAATAATAATACCTGGGCAATTGGTTCGAAATAAGAATACCTAATTTAGGTCGCATTGTCCCGATATAATAATACTTAATTTACCATGGACAATATTTACGTCGGATTAACCCGATATGATAATATCGGGGTTACTATGAACAATAACTACGTCCGCTTGGCCCGATATTATAATACCTAATTTACTATGGACAACAACTACGTCAAAACTAATTAATGATGGTTTCCGACGGATATTTTCAAGTTTTCGACGGATATTTTGAAGTTAAAAAAAAAAATGTAAAACCTGTATGCGGGCGGCACGAAGCCGACTTCGTCGATAGCATTGGAATTCACAAAAGGATTACCCTCTGTAGACATATTTAACATCTCAAAACACAGCACACATGTATCAGTAATGTACAATTGGTGAAGGAAAATCCATCTTGCGCTCATGGCGATGTCAGGGGAGGCTGCTAGAAGTCCTCAAGGTCCCTCTCAGTTTTATTTAGATTATATGTCCAATATAACAATGAAAATGGAGCTGGAATTGAAGAAGACGCCTGCAATCCAAGAAAAGACCATAGAAATGGATAGTAAGTTATGGAGCCGGCTGCCGGAAGAATTATTAATGCGGGTTTTTGTTCATCTGCCAACTCTCGTCCTAGGAAAATTTAGGGTTGTTTGTAAACCATGGAGGTTACTTCTTCCGCCAGCAAATGGCTTCCAACAGATATCAATAACTGTTCCTCCTTGCTCGTCCCCTGCGTTTCTCATAGGCGGCCTGTGTCGTTCGGATCGTTCCGGTATGATGACCTCTATTATAAAAGATCTCTTTTTACTTCATTCGCCGCCCACTTTCAGTATGTACCGACGACTCTCATTAGATTTTATGGCACCTGACAGTTGGAGAGTAGTGAGTGCCTGCAAGAGCCTCCTCTGTTGTTCTCGTTCTAGGCATGGAACACCCACTTTGTTTTACATCTGCAATCCTGTTATCAGGACATGGAAAATGCTGCCTCCTCCTATTCAGCTCAGGTCTATAAGAGATTTTATTGCCTTGGCTTTTGATCCCCCCACAAGGAGATGCATGTTAGTTCTAGGAGTAAACAGTGACTCTAGAGGCGGACAGAAACGCACTATGGTGATGGAGATCTATGATTCAGAGACTGATGCATGGATCAAACTGGAGATGGATTTGCCCCTATCAATTTGGCCTGGAGGAGAAGGGATTTATTCTAGAGGGAGGTTTTACTGGATTAATAACCGCCCAGTTGGTCACGGCACGCCGGTATTTTTCAGGTATGATGTTGCAGCATTTAATTTAGCAGATAAGCGTTGGGAGGTTATAAGGCAACCGCAGAGAACAGATGCTCCTGAGGTTGAGGACACATGTTTTTGGAAGTTAACTGGGTATGATGGGAAGGTGGTTTTAGTTTATCAAAAGGATCTGTCTTTATGGAAGTTAAATGAAGACGAAGAAGAGGAAAGACAGAGATGGTCTCCATTGCAGGCATTTCCAAGGAGACTAAATGAAGAAGCAGCGAAGCGAGGACATATAATTTGGGTGCAGAAAGATCCACAAATCTATGGAAACACGTTCACACTTCCACAAGTGGTAATAAATAGTTGTGGGTGGGTTTTGGTGTACCTGCATGGTTATAAGTTGGTTGTTTTTGATGCAGAGGGAAGAATGATTAAAAGCATTGGAGGTAATCTGCTGACAATATCTGAAAACTCTGCATGGCCAGTACCACTAAATGCCTATGAAATCAACAATGTTTGGTGGCCTTAATCTCAGTTGGGTGGGTCCCCTGTGGATTCTTCCCAGTGGCTCTAGATTACTGTTTTTATTTTTTATTTTTCTTATGCCAACAATGTTGTCCACAACTTCTGGTCAAATGTTTGAAATGGAAAACGTGGTCTTCAGTTAAATCTTCATTCAATTTGTAGAATGCACATAAGCAGTACTTTCTAACGGAAGATATTAGTTTGCGAGTATGTTGAAGCGGTTAACGGGCTTGCATATTTAGCAATTTTTTGGTGCTCAATTCACCAATAACTTAGTTTCTTAGATATTTCGATTTTATATATTTGAAATTTACATATTCCGTATGAAGCTTGCTCACGCTTTCACAAACTAGTGCTACATTTGTTCATAGAGCTACGCACCTAGATCGTAACCTATGCACCTCACTAGCACTTGTTTGCAAACTCGCATGCTTACACATGCCCTCGCTTTAGTGCATCCACATGTTAGCCTTCTTTGACCATGTGGCTTCTCAGGGGACTTTCTCCAGTCTAGAATTTGTTAGTTGGACCATTACCACCACCAACCCGAAAGCTCAATCATCTTTCAACAAGGAAGATTAAATGACATGTAACAGTTTTGTTTGTAACCAACAACAATTGTAACTGCGCTTGTATTGTTCATGTTAGGTATGTAACATAAGCATTCGGTCAAGGCTAGATGTGACACATAGTCATAACATAAAAAATATGCTCTGCATATTTATCCTATAACATGTGGTGTAGCACATTGAACCATTTTTCCTGTTCTTTAGTGTTGAATAAAAGATTCATTTCTTGCAAGCTTAGGACTTATGCTTCATTTGAATGTGTATAGATTGTTCCATCTGAATACTTCCCTATGTATTCAGTTTGCACAACCAAACTTAGTTGTTCACTCGCAAACTTGGTCCTAGGCCCCACATTGTGGGTCATTAGTATCAAAGATTAAAATCTCTTTCCTTTCTATGCCTATGAACGCACGAGCACAAGAAGATAAATAATGATTATCCGTTGGTTATGTTTTAGACTACCCAAAAGAATGTCATAAAAAAAATAAGATGGTTGACGCCTAAAAGAACATCATAGTAAAAGTAAGAAAACTAACGCCCAAAAGTAACTTGAGTCAGCCCCATAAGTTCAAGGGCTTATTGTCGATGCAATGGATGCATAATGCATTAAACGTTTTGGCCAAATCTATGAGTTGATGATACACCTCAACTTGACACCTTCCAACACACCTCCATAGTTTGCTCAATAGTGTTTTCAACAACAAACACCATTCAAAGTAAAATTCAATCTCGACATTCCTTTGTTCGAAGGTAAGATCAATGCCATAACATTGGATGCCTAGATTCAACAACTCAAGGATTACTTCTTAGTTGATCATTTCATAGATGCAAAGAAGATTAAATTCACTGTGTTGAAGATTTCCATTCCAGTGGTCTACTGGTGGGATAACATCAGATCATACTATGTACAATATTGTGTTCCAGTTGAGTCTTGGAAGACTTTGTTTGATGCACTGAAGGAAGAATACTACCCTCTCCACCACTTTAGAGATGAATACACCAAGTTGTAACAATTTTTCTAGTGTAAGGATCAATTAGTGAAAGTCTACACTAACACATTCCATTACTACTTTGCACACCTATGAGAGAACTTGACTAGACAACATAAGGTGCTAAAGTAACTTAGCAGACTCTCACCTTATATCTATGTGAAGGTGGATTTATTGAATTCTGAAACTCTAGGGAATGCATATCACAAAAACATCAAGATAGAATCCAAGGTAGAGATGAAGCAGTGTCTCACCTCCTCATATAATATAATGCACAAGAGTCAATCCTTACACAATACCACATTACAAAGTTATGCACAAAAGCATATCACTTCTCACAAAGGTGAGGAACCTCAGAAGACTGCATAGAATTCAAAGGCTCTTGTCCTTTCTACTTTATACAAAATCAAAAATAAATCTAATGATAAGTGGTGCCTACCTTCTCCACCACTTTGAAGATGAATACATCAAGTTATAACAATTATGCCAGTGTAAGGATCAATTAGTGGAAGTCTACACTAACACATTCCATTACTACTTTGCATGTCTATGAGATAGCTTGACTAAACAACATAAGGTGCTAAAGTAAATTAGTGGGCTCTCACCTTATATCTACACAAAGTTGAGTTATTGAATTCTGACACTCTAGGGAATGCATATCACAATGACATCAAGATTGAATCCAAGGCAAAGATCAAATAGTGTCTCAACTTCTCATATAAACTAATGCACAAGAGTCATTCCTTGCACAATACTACACTGCAAACCTATGTAAAAAAGCATATCACTTATCGAAAAAGTGAGGAACCTCAGAATATTGCATAGAATTGAAAGGATCTTGTGCTTTCTTCTTTAGACATAGGCAAAAATAAATCTAATGATATGTGGTGCTATCACCATCGCTCATCCACCCATGATGACTTAGTCATGCACAATAATCCTTGCTCATATAGTTTACATCAGGCCCCACACCAATGCACACCACTAATCTAGATGCTTCTTGTCAAAGTAATAACACCCCAATGATTGATGACTTTTAGGAGTACAAATGTCTCTTTCACATCAAGGTTTGGGTGAAGGGACAACCTTTTCCTGTCATGATTGACCACTTGTAAGTCAAAAGAACATAATTGAAGAAGATACAAATCAACACCTTGGACTTACCAGTGTTGCACATCCCAAGACTTACTCTTTAGGGTGGCTCCAGTAGGGGAAGGATATATAGGTATGACGATAATGCATTTTTTAGTTAATCATAAATCCTATGGAGGACAATGTCAATTTTTTCATCACATCTTTGGAGGTTTATGACATATTTTTGGGAAGACCATTTTTGTAAGAGATTGAAGCTACATAACAAAACAAGCCATAATGTTGGACTATTCATGCTCAAGATCACTTCTAAATCCTCTTTGATTTAGTTCCCATGAAAAAAGTCACCTCAGTCTCTATCAAACAATGTTATAAACTCATTTTGTACATGCAAAAGTTTATGCTACTCATGGTCCATCTTGATACACCTCCACAAAGGAAGAAACACACCTTGACAATGCATAGCATGCACACAAAGTCACAACAACAATAACTTGATATTTTATTGGGATAGCATAATGAAGTTTTCATAGAGCCCAAAGGTCTTCCAACACACTACGCAATGAAACACAACATAGATTTTGTCTTTAGATCCCCTCTTCCAAATAACGCTCTATATCATAGATTAGTTTGGGATAATGATGAAATCAGTAGATAGATACAAGAGTTGCTTGTTTAGGTTAAGATCAAGTCTAACTCTTCTCCTTGTGGGAGTCTAATAGTCCTTACACCCAAGAAGGATGGGTCTTGATTACTCTTCATAGACTATTGGATAATCAATAAAATAACAGTGAAGAATCAGAACCCATTGTCACATATTGACAACCTTATGAGGTGGATAATACTTCACTAAGATCGACTTGAAGTCTTAATACCATCAGGGTCTAGTCCATCATGAAGACGTCTGGAAGATAGTATTTAAAACATGAAAAGGATTGCACAAGTGATTGGTTATACCTTCTGGCCTGATCAATATGCCAACACCATTCATAAGCTTTGTGAAGTCGGTTTTGTAAGTCCAATTTTTTTAATTGCTTGCGAAAGATCTCCGAACTATACTTTACCATGGGCAATAGAAAACACTTTTAATTAGCTCATCGAATACGATTTTAACATCACCAACTGCTTCCAAACAAATTAATGTTGGGTTTCCACTGATATTTTGAAGTTAAAAAATATCTACTGTATCTAGATGGCACAAATGTCACATCATCAATATCATTGGAATTCATTGTTGGCCTAGTTTTCAATGCAAACAAAGAAGAAATTACATTGTAAAAGAAAATATTTTTCAGACCAAAATTGTATTGTATTATTTTTAATCATTATTTACAAAGCACGTGAAAAGCCTTATAGGCTTTTTATAGGTGGTTATGGGTTAAAACCAACTTTCTCGTGAACCAACAATTTATTTAAAAACAAAGTATACTAGTAAATTAAATACTAAATATACTAACTAAATATTAATCTAACAACATAAAATAAACTAACTTTGGATCGAAAAATTCCTAACAAACTCCCCCTTGATCCAAAGGGGTATAGAAAGATTGGAACAAAGAACTATGAGTCATCCAAGTAGACTCTATCACAACTACAACTTGTACAATGTGCATCTTGGACTGATCACATCTTGATCATCTCTACACTTTAGTAGAACATGATCATGCACTATCCAACTAAATCGATCCTCACATAGAATCCATCCAAAAAGTGACTACCCTCTGTACTGTGTATGGCACATCTCAAACTGATGCACAAAATCACTAACATCTCCCATAGGCCTTTGCTCAGCACTAACAATACTAGAAACAAAATGCTGACTCATACCACACATCATCGATGATTGATCAAAAAACTAATATGCAATATCTTCTCCCCCTATCAGGCAAGAGGTGAGAAGCCATGCAATAAATAAACCAAGTACAAATCACTAAAATAATCCCCATCAAAGATCATAAAAACACTACATCTATGAAAGCAAAGTACACAAGCCAAAAATTTTCTATCCAAGCACTAAACCCATACTTTGAGTTAATAGTGAACTGGAGAAGGGAAAACATCCTCCAACCTCTAGTTGGTTCTGTTTAGCCTATTAGATTCGTAGGGACTTGTAAACGCAGAAATGTAATACCATCATCACCGACAACACAATAAGTGGGACACATTGTTACAATCTTTGTTTGATGTATAAAACACATTTTTTACTATTTTAGAAAAACTTGGAGTCTTAGATTCCACCAAAAATGCACCTGATTTCATTATAATGCATAGTTTATTCAAAATATGTGAAAAACCATATCTACACATGTCATGATAAAAAAATTATTGCACTGATACTCTTTAAAATACGTTTTTATGAAAAATGAGTGGTCTTATGAAGAATTTGTCAACCGTATGTAGAAGATATGATAGTTTCAAATTTTGCTCATCTGTCAGGCTAGGTAGAACCCTCTCAATGCTAATTTAAAATTTTTGACTAGTTTACATGGATTAAAATTACATATAAAGACATGATGTACCCCTCCTTGCGTATACTCATTGGAAATATATTTGAGTCTAGTTTCCAAAAAAGTAACTTTGAAAAAAAAATATGACAACGTGTTTAGAATATGGTAGAAATGGTCACAGAAGGCCCAGATTTTCCTATTTTTCAGAATTAATTGAAATGTCTTCTTTGCATATATATATATATATATATATATATATATAACTTTTGAGAAAAATAATTTTTCCTGTGAAAGTAATTTTTTATTTTTTAAATAAAGCCTAAATCTTTCCAAGGCTTTTATAGGGCCCACCAAACCCTAATATTTGACAAACTATAATAAAAAACTTTTCCAAATGAAAAAATAAACTTTGCTCATATTTATAATGCCATATACGAGGTTTTCAATGCCATGGCAGATCTAAAAAATTCTTAAACTCCTTCTAAAACCCTTAGGCCATATAAAATCCATGCAAGATTGAATATTTCATTATTTGTTAGTATTTGAGATTGACAGGAGAGATTTTGGTTGAGTAAATATGATTTTTGATGATGCAGGACTTTATGGAAGCCAGACTACAATAATTTTTGGCTGTACAACTCCATTTTTTAGCTTGAAAAACTTTTGGAATGCTTTGAGATTTGATAAATGGTCTTCAAGAACTCAAGAACAAATCAAATATTGAGTAGATCAATTTCTAGAGAAATGAAAGCCATTCTATTCAATCACAGATATATCCAGTATGAAAATGTTGTACAAATCCATATGTGGGCTGAAATTTTTATTTTCCAACTTGAAAAAAATTCCCAAATGCTTGGAATGATCTTCAATTGCTCAAAAACATATCAAAAACTTAGAAAATGAATTTTGGATGTACTATCAAGGAGTAGGCCATACACAAACTATTTTCTCAGACTTTCTAATGTAAAATTATTTAAAAAATTAAAATATTTTAATAATTTTCCAAAAATCTCAACGTTAGACTAACCAAAGTTGATTTTCCATGGCATACCTTATACCAATGCAATCTTCTAATCTTGCCTTTTCCATATTCACTATGCTTAAAAAAACCATGCTTTGATACCATTGTTGGCCCAGATTCCAATGCAAACAAAGTAAAAATACATTGTAAAAGAAAATATTTTTCACACCAAAATTGTAATTTATTATTTTGAATCATTATTTACAAAGCATGTGAAAAGTTTTATAGGCTTTTCATGGGTGGTTATGGGTTAAAACCAACTTTCCCACGAACAAACAATTTATTTAAAAACAAAGTATAATAGTAAATTAAATACTAACTAAATATTAATCTAACAACATAAAATAAACTAACTTTGGATCAAAAAAGTCCTAACATTCACTAAAGGGTTACACTCTGTAGATATATCTAAGACCTCTAAACACCACACACAAGTAGATATCATGTATTGTACAATTGTTCTAAGGAAAATCCATCTTGCACTTATGGCATCTAAGTATGGAAGTGTAGTGAGTGCCTATTATAGCCTCCTATGTTGTTCTCATTCTAGGTAGAGAACACCCACCTTGACACTAAGACATGGGAAATGTTTCCCCTCCTATTCAGCTCAGGTCTAAAAGTCATTTCATTTCCTTGGATTTTGACCCTCCACAAGGAGATGTATGTTAGTTATAGGAGTAAACAATGACCCTAGATGAGGAAAAAAAACTATGGTGATAGAGATCTATGATTCATAGAATGATGCATGAAAAAAATTGGAGATGGATTTTCCCCTCTAAATTTGGCCTACAAGAGAAGGGGTTTATTATAGAGGGAGGTTTTAATGTGTCAATAACAACCCAATTAGTCATGGCTGGACAATATTGTTCAAGTATGATGTTTCAGCATTTAATGTTGTAGAGAACTATTGGGAGCATATGAGGAAACCACAAATAATAGATGCTCCTGAGTTTGAATACACTTGTTATTGTAAATTAACTAGGTATAATGGGAAGGTGGTTTTAGTGGATCAGAAGGATATTTATCTATGGAAGTTAAATGAAGAGGAAGAAGAGGAAACAAAAAGATGGTCTCCATTCCATGAATTTCCAAGGATCCTAAATGAAGAGGCAGTGAGCTGAGGAAATATAATTAGGGTGGAAAGAATTCCACACATAGTTAGATTCCCATTCACACATCCATAAGTGGCAACAAATAGTTTTTGGTGGATTTTGGTGCATTCACATAGGAATAAGTTGGTTATTTTTTATGTATAGGGAAGAATGGCAAGGAACATTGAAGGTAAATTGTTGATCGTATTTGAACAAGTTGTATGTATAGTACCACTAAATGCTTATGAAATCAATAATGTTTGGTGGCCTCAATCTCATATGGGTACCCTTTGTGTTATTTGTAGTGGCTCTAGATATATTTTTTTTAAATTTTTTTTATGCCAACAATGTTGTCCACAAGTTTTGGTCACATATTTGAAATAGAAAATGTGATCTTCAATTAAATATTTAGTTAGCTTATAGAAAGCATAAGAGGAGTGTCTTTAACAGAATATTTTTGTTTAAAAGTATGTTGAAGCAATCAACAGTTATATGGTTTGCATATTTAGCATCTTTTTTAGAGTCATCAATTCATTTGTAAATTAGTTTCTTTTTTACCCCCAAGGGTTAGTATGATTTGATGGGAGCAATGACTTAGATCACCTATGTCTCAAATTCAATCCTTGATTTATCTATGGTGTTTGGAGTGGGGAATTTACACATCACCTATATTCTGAAGTGGTCATGGGGATACCTTGAGGTAGGGTTCAAAATTTTCCATGTGTTCCATGTGGATCACAGTGAGGTGATTTGATTATGGATCATTCAATGGACATTATGGACCCAGACCCACACCCATTAATATTGAGATGTATATTAAATTTAAGTGAATTATTATTTTTTAGTGATCAATAATACAACTCTCTTGCTAAAAAATAATTTCAAATTACTAAGGGTCTTCAACACTTCTTCCACCTTTCATTATACATGCTTTTGATGTGTGTTCCATCCGTCCTTGGAATAAACCCAATCATGATAGACACAAACTCAGTTTGGAGTCTCTTGCTTGTGTTTTACATAGTTTTTTTGATATTGTTCTTGTATATGAAGATGGGGAGTCTAACATTGGGGATTATATGGAGGAACATGCTAATAAGATAGAGGATGGTTTCCATGGCTTGTGAAAATTATTTTAAAACTCTATCAACCCTAATAATCCTGATCACTTTGATTCAATGAACCAATTTCCTTGATCAAAGGGTGACATTTCTTTACATGGGGGGTTCACTCTATCAATGGGGTTGCAATGTCATATGCTTCAGTGGTTTCTACAAATGGATTATCTTCCCCTAATGTGCCTTCTCTTATGGGGCCTCTTGCTCTTGTTCATCCTCCATCTTAAAATGCTATAAATGCCTTAGCTAAGCCCTTTGATGCAGTTGCTCCCATACCTTATCCTCTTGGTGACCCTATATCCTCCCCAATTATAGCTCTAATGGCTAATTATCACCCTTGGGGCTCTTCTCTCTATGACCATTTTCCTATTCTTTTGTGAGATATTTTAGATAAGGTGGTTAGAGGTCATGAAACTCATTGGGTGTCTGTAAAATACAAGAATGCTCCCAACCCATTCCACCACTATTCTATTTTTTTCAAATTTTAGATCCCCTTGTGCTATAACTTTGTAACCCCTCTTATGGTATATTCTTCCTGTATTCCTTATCAAATCATGGATGAGGACCTTTTGCTTGGTGATATTCAAATTCAAGTCACCTCATCAATCCCTAAGCTAGTTTTCCTAGACCCTCCACTGCTAAGGATGGAAGCATATATTAGTAGTAAATCCATAATTGGTAAATGTGTGGGATCATTTGATTCTCCTTTAACCCTCTCAACTTGGGCCTTGAAGGTTTGGCATTGCATTGGTCATCCTTATCTTTACTGCGTGCTAGCTTTTTCCTAGTAGAATTTCATAGCTCAACTAATAGGGCTTTTGTGTGGAACTATTGGTTGTGACTCTTGAACCATTCCAACATTTTCTTCTACCCTTGAAGCCCTTTTTTATCACTAAATTTGGTCCAAATCAAGGCTATCCTTATGTGGCTTTGACTTCATGCTT